>JAODAL010006731.1:0-130872 GCA_025379985.1 Phyllomedusa bahiana
AAGGACAGGAATTTCGGGGTAGAAAGCAGAGAAAATCTGTGAATGTGAAACTGAAAGCACTGCTGACCCCGCCCACTTAGTGATTGACACAAAATGTACGGGAAAAGCTTTCAATCCTGTATGTAGAAAAGTGAAAGGACTCCTTTTCTTTTAAGGATCCAGTCGAAATTTTTTTCCTTTATATCCTGATACAAATTATAAACCTGGATATCACATAGCTCAACTTTTCTCTATCTATCATATACTGCCCAAAGGTAGCATAAAAACCCCCTAAAGGTTTTTTTTAAAAAAAAAAAAAATTAAATTTGCCCCTTGATTTTAAACTTTTCCACAATTTTGTATTTTCAAGACTTTTGAAAATTCTTGTATTTTTCCCAAATAAATTGAAAGTGAAAAATGAAACGTTTTGCAAAACCTACCTTTTGTTCTACATTTTTTGCAGAATGATTTGTCTGCTCATTAGACTGCAAACACTTAGTCTTTCTTTTTGGGAATACTCTAAATATGTCCAGACGGCAAGAGTTTTTTAGACTGGCGGGGGGGGGCAGGATTTTCCACTTTTTCTGAAGCTGGGTTACCGTAATGACTCCGACGGTTGGGCCGCCGTTTGAAGCGGGAAAACCGGGCGGAAACGCCCAACCTCGGCAAAAACCGTGGAACGGGGCCTTAAAGGGGCATTCCCCCCCATTTTAAAGAACAGCTTTAAACATTAAAAAGGTAAATAAAAATTATTACAAAATAATTTGGGTTCCCCATTTTCGCTTTATTTTAGTCTAAAGAAATCTTATTTATGCCTGTTAATAATAAATCAGGCTACCGACCACTTTTTTTTTGCTCTAATTGCTCCGCAGTCCCCGCCAACCTGCGAATCCTTTTCCCTTTCTTATCAGCAGAAAATGACTTTTTTTATCTTTTTCTAGAAAAACTTTACAGCTCTTTAACCTTTTGCCCTGCTGCTTTTGAACTCTCCATCACCATCACCTATATCGTGTCCCTTCACAGGCTCAGTAGGGGTTACCAGCGATTTTTTCAGTTAAGTATAGAACCACCCACTTTTAAATGGGGAAATAAGACCTTTAATCTGGCTTTAAAGAGAACCTGTCACATAGATTATGCCCCCCTTTTTGAGACAGCACAAGCTAGGTCAGACATGCTGTTTCCAGTGCTGTGTCCCTTATTCTGTAAGATGCTGTATTTTTTTAGTATTTAATGGGGCAAATCTGCCCTCTTTACCTGAAGAGTCATAAAGAGTCCGTTTTTTATACCCCACCCCCCTGAGGCAGCCCCACCCACCTCACAACTGATTAAACCCATTATTTTTTAATAGGGCAAAAGGAAAAATGCCCCTTGGGGGGGCTAGCCTTTTGGGGGGCAGGGGTAACACCGCTATGAAAAGATTTGAGGATTAAATGTTTAGGCTAGTTCACATGGGTTAAAAAGGGACTTTTCAGTCTGTAATTTCGCGCTGTTTTCTGCGTGAATTTCGGGGGAATCCCCCCAGTCATTACAGTAAAAACCTTTCTCATAAAACTATGGAATTTCTCTCCCCTCCCTGCTTGGCGAATCCGCCGGGGGGAGAAAATGACATTCATTTACAGCGGCATATACGCGCCCAGAAGATAGTTATGGGGGCAGGGCGCCGGCCCCCCCCCCGCCCCCCCCCCGTCCAACGGGGTAATTGCGGGGTGTAATTACGCCCCGCAAATAAGCCTTGTGAACAGAGCCTTACACACAGCAAGTATACTGATTTGGTTCCATAAATTATATGTTCGGCGTGTGGCATCCTGGATTCTCCTTCCAACAAATCACAACTTTATCTGTAAGCATTACATACAAGAGAGTTTTCAGATGACTACAGTACAAGTGGCTCTTGCACTGAAAATTCCCATAAATTGCAAAATATTTTTTGAACACTCCCCTGATCATAGCACACCATAGTAACAAAAGATTTTTTTTAGTATGAAGATACCAGAGACCTGGAGGTAATGTGTTTGTGCAGGGCCAACAGGAAACCAGCTGTTCCCTTGGAGAGAATTTTGCTACTGTTGTAGCAAATCATCCTGTAAATAATTTTAAAAATCTTTTATCAATCCAGATAATTACCAACATGACTTTTTAATCTAATCCTTAAGTAGCAGCTGCAATAAAGCCAGAACTGCATTTACATGGTGGTCTTTTTTCACAAGATTTACCTTTTTTTTGTTTTTTAACCAGTTTTTTTGGGGTTTTTTCCGCTCTTGTAGTGTTGTAATTACATTCCCTAATTTTGTTGTGGCTTGTCTGAGATTCTTTTCCTGTCTTCCTTACAGTCTTGTCCTGACATGTACTTTACAAGGAAATATTTGGAAATAATTTGCCACCATACATTTTGTATTGTATTAAGCAGGCTTGAAATCTTTGTAACTTTTTATCATAGTATTCTTCATTGTTAAATAGAGTACAAAAATAAATCAAAAGGTTTACATATCGAATTATTTGAAACAATTTAATATGCAGTGTATATCTAATATGCAAATATCTTGTAGATACAGCAGGTGAAATAAGTATGGAACACGTCCCATTTCTAAGGGTGCTATTCATATGAAATCCTCACCAGATATCAGTAAGAACCTATCCAATCCACACAGGCAAAGAAATCAAACCAAAGATGTCCATAAATTAAGTTATAATGAGAGATGACACAGGGAAAAAATACAGTCAAACGCATGCTCTATGCAATGCCTCACCATGCAAACCCAATTGTTTCAAAGTGTGTTTAACCCCTTCTACGACCTTGGCCGTAATCCATACGTCCAGGTCGTTTCGGGTTCACGCACCTGGGACGTATGGATATGTCCTGAGGACGCGCGAACTGTTAAAGCATGAGTTTCGCCGCGATCAGTTACGCGGGGTGTCAGCTGTAATAAAATCAGCTGACATCCCGCACGCGTCGGCCCCCGACGCCCGAAATCGCTCCGGTGTGGGGGGGGGGGGGGGGGGGACGGTTATAACCCCATTAATTAACGCGACGATCATGTCGCGCAATAAACTAGGGAAGACAGCAGGAGGAGATGCTCCTCCAGCGTCACTGTACCGCTGGCAGCAGCGCACTGATCGCCTGAACGATCCTCAGCTCCTGCCGCTCTGAACAGACAACGCAGCACGGAAGGCATGAGAATCCTTCCGGGTCTTCTGTACGTCCACGATGCCCGGCCTGGCCTTGTGGGCAGGCCCAGCATCGTGACTGTACAGTTTGTCCAATAGGAACCAGTCATAGCAACAGCTATGCACTGTATTCCTATTTGAAAAGAGATCTAACATCTCTCATTCAAATCCCCTAAGGGGGAAAAGTAAAATAAAGAATGAGTAGAAACAAAGAGTGAAAAAAAGTTAAAAAAAAAGCCGAAAAACTAAGTAAATCACCACAAAAATAAAATTAAAAATACGTACACACCGCCCATTTACCCTTTCACAAACGCCAAACGCGTCCCAAAAAAGATCAAAAATTAAGTAACCCCATATTTGGAATCACCACTACACCGCGTCGTCAACGACCTCCCTAATAAAAACTGTCATGTTAATTAACCCGAGTACGGTGAACACGCCGTAAAAAAAAAAAACATAAAAAACAACACAGAATTAAGATTATTGTTCATGACCCGCAGGCACATAAAATTGGAATAAAAACTCCTAGAAACGCCAAAAGTGTACAATTAAAACGACAGCCTATCCCGCAAAAAATTTCCTTATACAGCTCTGTATACGGAAAAATAAAAAATAGCATAGCTCTCTGTAGAAGAAAAGCGATGCATAAAATATTGTGTTTACACATTCTAAAAACCCTTTTCTTTTTTTTTTTTTTTTTAAAAGTGCATCAACAAGAAAAAAAACTATATTATAGGTATCGCCATAATCGTAGGCAACCCATAGAGTAAAGCTAACATAACAACGGGATACTGACAAACGTTGAGCCCTGATTTAAAAATAAAAAACACTATTAGGATTAGCCAGTAGTTTACTTCTGCCCTGGCCTCCAAAAAATAGGTATTTAAAGCGATCCAAAAACCTTGTCCCCCCAATGATACTAATAAAAACATTCAACTCGACGTGCTCATCTCGCAAAAAACTGAAAAGATCCCTACACATCTTCCAAGCAACAGAAAAATTAAAAAGTTTAATAGGCTTCACAGACTAAGGCTATGGCGAAATACGTATTTTCCTGGTTAAATAAAGGTTTGTTTTTTTTAATTTATAAATAGCAGTAAAACATAAAAAAATATACAAATTGGTATCGGGTAAATCGTATTGACCTGCTGAGGAAAGCTACCATGACATATATACCGTACAGGTGACCGCTATACAAAAAAAAATAAAAAACACTACGCAGAGATTGCTGTATTTTGTTACAAAACATTTTAGAAAAACCTATATTAAAAAGTAAACATCAGCATCATATGCACGCCCCATAATTTACCTAATAAAACTTCAACTCAATCCCGCAAAAAAAGAAGCCCATACACAGCCTGCCACACAGCAAAAAATTAAAAAAAGTTATAGCTGACAGAAATAGACAACATCTAAAAACGCAAATTTTTATAGACTTATGATTCTACTGTGTTAAAAAGTAATAAAACAGAAAAAAACTAATATAAAAATCTATATATCATTGTAATAGTAACCGACTCCCCAATAAGATAAAGTTATATCACATCATTTACACTGCACGGCGTATGCAGTAAATTGAAACTCAAAAAACACAATGACCAGACACGCGGTTTTTTTCCCCCCATTTTCAATGCCCAATGCAAAAAAAAAAACTATGGAACACCTGTGGCATCAAAGAAGCACAGTACCAAAAGAACCCCAAGATGAGAATCCCTGATGGAGTTGAATCCCAAAATGGGTGCGACTTCAGGAAGTTTCGCCGTCGTTTCTTCTACTTTGGGGGCTTTAGCATCAATGCGACATGGCCCCACACCAAAATCTGCTTTTCCAAAAGCCCAAAATAACGCACCCTCCCTTAGATGCCCTTGCCATGCGCCCAAACCAGCAGTTTTACACCCACATGTATGGTATTGCCGAACTTTTGAAGAAAATTGCTTAACAAACGTTTAAGGGATCTTAAATTTTCCAGTATCCTCTGAGTACTATATGAAACATATAAAGCTAAAATTGCAGATATGAAACTATAAATTTTTTTTAATTTTTCACAGCCTGTAAGCTAAAAAACATATAGGTGAAACACCTGTGGGGTCTATATACTCAATGCACCCTGGATATATTCATTAAGGGTTGTAGTTTTCCAATATGGCGGTCTATTTATAAGGGGTGTTTATTAGATTTATCACCTTAGGGTGCCCCAAAACCTGAAAGCGCCTAAATTAAAATTCGGTATATGAAAATGAGCACCCAAGAGTATAGTAGGTTGCCCTCCTATTCTGGGCTTATGGGTGAGCCAAATAATTCACAGAGGGCCACATATTGGATAACTCTAAAAACGGCAAGAACCTGGGGGGAAATTGAAAATTAAGTTGCATTTACCTAGTCACATTTACCGAGATTCCCATGAAATAATGGGATAAATATTGATAATCTGCAAAAAAAAGTGAAGTTTTGAATTTCACCTCACCCCACTTTGCGTCTTTAATTTCTTTGAAATAATCTGAAGGGAATCAACTTCCTAAATAGTGTTTTGTAATAACACGAGTAAGGGGTCTAGATTATCAACAATAGGCGTCACTATATGGTGTATCATAACATCAGGGCCCCACAAAGCCACGTCATGGAACTGGAGTGGTCCCCCAAAAGAAAATGTATATTGCAAAATTTTCCATCTGAAAAGTGAGAAATTACTACTAAATTTCAAAGCCCTCTAATGTCGTAAATAAAAAAAAAAGACAATTAAAATGATCCTACCTAAAGTGGACATATGTATATGCCTAGTTATAAACTATTTTGTGGTTAATACATTAGATCTGCTTGCAACGCAGAAAATATAGCAACATTCAAAATCGTCAAATTTTTCCAAATTTTCCATGAAATTTTGATATTATTTATCACAAACAGAACAAGGATTGGCGTATGGAGTAAAAATTTCTTACTAACTTTAAAGCACAATGTGTCACGAGAAAACAATCTCAGAAATCACATGAATAGGTAAAAGAGGAGTGTCAAAACGTTATTCTACAACATAAAGTTGACAAATAGCAAAAATTGACAAAAAATTCAAAAATAGGGCTGTGTCAGGAAGGTCAAAACAGGCTGGGTCCTTAAGGGGTTAAAGTTTCCTCAACAACATTTAGAGAAGCCTGTGAAATACTGGGAAAATAGACTGGTCAGATGAGAAATTGAACTTTTTGGATGCCACAATACATGAGGCCAAAAGGCATCTCATATGAACCCAGAAAACTGCTATACCAACGGTGAAGTTTGGAGGTAGGAACATAATGGTGTGGGCTGTTTTTCAGCAAACGGCACTGAGAAACTTTATATAAATTGAAGGAAGGATGAATGGCAAATGTATCAAGACAATTCTTGATAAAAATCCTGCTGGTTCCTTCCTACCAGGATGATAAGAATTCAACATCTACGGATGGACAATACAGCAAACAATGATCCCAAACACAAGTAAATTTCTCAATTGGTTGATCAGAGGGAGAAAATAAAGCTGCAAGAAGGCATCAGTCCCATCACCTGAACCTGAAACTAATAACAAAATACACTCAGCCCCGGAACCCAAACTTTATTATAAACACCTGATCAACTGCTCTGCGTTAACACTTAATACTCTAATCACCAATCCATGGGCGGTCAACTTCATTGCATTTAGGCGATGTAGACAATGGTCAAGACAATCACCTGCAGTTTCAAACCGACATCAGTATGGGGACGAAATGTGATTTGAGTGCCTTTGAACGAGCAATGGTTGTTTGGTGCCACAAGGCTGGTCTGATATTTCAGAAACTGCTTATACTCCTGAGAGGATATTATCACGCACAACCCATCTCTAGGGTATACAGAGAATGGTCCCGAAAAAAGAAAAACATCCATTGAGCAGGCAGTCCTGGATGGTCGGAAATGCCTTTTGATGCCAGAAGGTAAAAGGAGAAGGGCAGACTGGTTCGAGCTGATAAAAGGGCTAACATAGATGACGTCAAATAGCCACCCGATACAACCAAGGTAGGCAGAATAGCAACTCTGACGCACAGTACAGCGAACTATGAAGGCAGAATGGGACTACAGCAGCAGAAGACCACAGCCGGGTTTCCGACTCCTTAGCTAAAGAACCTCAGGAACACTGAAGTGCTCCAATTTAGCACGAGGCTTTCATCGAAATTGGACATGTGAAGATTGGAAAAACGTTGCCTGGACGATAGTCCCACGATTTCACCTGCTGCTACATTTTCGGATTGGTAGGTTCAGAATTATGGCGTCAACAAACATGAAATCCTGGATCCATCCTGCCTCTGTATCACGAGATCTGCAGGTGGTTTTGGGTGGTGTCATGGTGTGGGGAATATTTTCTATGCACTCTTTGGGCCCCTTGGTACCTAATTGAGCATCGATGCAACACCTTGTTGAATCTATGCCACGGAAGAATATGGAGGGCAGTTCTGAAGGCAAAAGGGGGTCCAACCCGTTACTAGCATGGTGTACCTAATAAAGTGGCCGGTGAGTGTATATCAAAGGAACTAAAGCTCAGAGTTCATAGAAGCCCACGAAACCTTCAGGATTTGAAGACTGTGTGGAAAAATGGCCAAAATTACACCTGAGCAACGCAGTACTAAAAAAAAAAAAAAAAAGTTTCTCCATAACAGCAGGAGTCTTGAACAGTCACACCAACATGGCTTTTTTGTATGAAGTATTAAAAACATTTCAGTTAAACGTGTTCAATATTTTTATTCCCTGTTTCATTTCTCATGAATACACATTAATTTATGGGACATCTATAGATTGATTTCTTTGCTTGATGTGTGAGTGAGATAAAATGTTGCCGACCTCATGGTGAAAATTTCATGTCAATAACACCTTTAGGAAATGAATTATACTTAAAATTTGGTAGATTGTTAATACTTGTTTCAAAGATTCGTACAAAGCGCACCCCACTGTGCAGGGATAAATTATACACCTCATAGACTATCACCTAAAAAGACCCTCACTTCACCATCCCATTGCTTGGTCACTTCTAACATGGTGAGGACGCAAGCTATCACGCCATACTAAGGTGTGATATGGGATGCCACACATAACACAATATGCTTTATACATTCTTTGACTGCTGGTATCAATGCTCTGGATTAATGTGAGTATGTCTATTTACTAACAGTCATTTTAGTGAGATATCCTGAGTACTTACTAAGTCACCTTTTACTGTATCACATTGATAGCCCTTTTCTTTGGTTCCTATGTGTTCCAAACTATCCCCTGATGCGATCTTGATAAAAGAATAGAGGATCGAAACATGTTGGGAGGGATCCTTAGAATGGTTAGTGGTAAAGAAGGTATAAAGGGTCCCGCTCCTGCCAGACCGACCTAATCATGACGACATTCTTTGTCTATTGTATAGGTCCAGGGTAAAATTAGCTATATCTTCCTTTTTTTAGGATTTAACAGGGCCTCTATTGTCCCCCACGTCTCATTTTTTACGTTGTGTTTATAGTTATATAGATGTATAGCCGTTGAGAAGCGCTTGTGCTATATATTTTAACTACTTTACATATAAAGATTTTAAAGTTTTAATGACCATATAGTGCTCCTTTTTGTTCTATTATGAATACTATGTTTCACCACTGTTTAGATAGTAATGTATTTAATATAAATAAAATAGCATTAACCGTATCCTGATACTTTGTGTATTTTATATGCCATATAGAACACCAATTTTTGCCTTAGTCTACTAATAAGCAGTTTGTCGACTTTTTCTTTCACATCTCCTAGTAGGCTTGTACTGGGGAATTGGGCCAGTAGAAACTGAAAAGTTTTTGGCTTACTACTTTTAGTGACTTTAATAAGTACGACTAATATTTTCAGCTTATCATTTATACATAGCCAGATAAAACCTGTAAACTCACAGTTTAAATTTTACAAAAGTAAGAGTAGGACTAAGAATTCAGCGGTAATTATATAAGGCTTTCCAAGCTACAAAAAATATAGCAAAGAACAATTTGGTTTTCCATTCGTCGTTTTAAATTGCCATACACATTTTTTTTTTTTATTATTTTTTTTTTTTATTCCAGTCCCACTAAAGCGTATGAGGGCTTTGATTATTGTAGGGTGAGTTTTTTATTTTTAATAATATCATTTAATCCACCGTATGATGTACTGGGGAGCCAAAAAAAGTAATAAAAAATTTGCTTTGCATCACCAATTTCTAAAACCTCTAACTTATTTCTTTTTTTTACCTCTTCTCTGTAAGAGCCGTATGGTGGTTTATTTTTTGTCGGGTGAGGTCTAGTTTTGTTTTTATTTATTTTTTTATTCACTCTTCTTATGGGAGGCAGGATGACAAGAAAACCAAAACAATTGTGATATTGGGATTTTAATTTGTTTTTAAAGTTGTTCATCATGTAACTAATATGATAGATCAGACTTCTGGATGTAGCAATTCCAATTATGGTAATTTTTGGCATTATTCTTTATATGATAAATGAAAAGTGTGTGTATATGTTAACAATTAGTCCCCTTACGACTCCCTCTCTCCTCACTCTCTCTCTCTTCCTTTCCCTATCCACATAATATACATATTCCACAGTTCATATGTTGTGGTCCCATCCCCTACATTTGAATGGGGTGTCAAATGTTTCAGCCTCTGGTATGCACAGAATTCAGATTTAAAGGGGTTTTGCCACAATCTCATTTCATACCTCCTGCATCCAGTTCTTTAGCTCTGTGTGCTCTGAAGGGGGGCGTGTGTGATTTGTTTTGAATTGCAATCAGTGACCAGCAGATTGACATCACCCATGCCTTCCTCTCTGTAGACCAAAGAAAGGTCTTTTTAGTAAAGCATTGTGAGTAGCTTAGAGGTAATGTTTTTTCCTCCAGGCACAGGTGTCCATAGTTCAAATTCCCTGTAGTACTAAACATAGTGTTTTTTTTGTTTTTTTTTTCTCTTTTCAATGCCCACAACCCCTCATTGAGGTTTCTTTTATTTATTTGCACTGTTTGACCTAATTACAAAGGAGCCCAGAGGAAGGAGTAGAGTGACCAGCACACCTGGGGTTTGAACACTCATAGTTCCTGAAGAGGAGAAAGTGATGTCCTGAGCAGTCTGAGACCAGGATGAGTAGCCTCTCAGCCCTGTTCCGTAGTCCCCAGAGATGAGCTTAAACAATGGATCACTAAAGGAGCCGCTAAAACAAAAACGGTGCAGACTTTTTAATAATGATGAATGGGGAAAATGTTTGTTATTTCATTTGCAAGCTTCCCACGTCAATTTGACTTCGTGGCAAAACCCCTTTAAAAATTTGCCATGGCATAAACTACTGGCCATATATACTTCAAGAAACAGCAACACTACATTCTATCTCAAATATTAGCATATACTGCTTGACCTTGTCCATTCGGTATGAAACAAACCCAAACCTGGTAACGTTCATCATCAGGGAGTGGTATTGTATGGGTTTGTGGAGGCTCCATAGTCGCTCCACTAAGATTTAAACGTATTCAAATGAGCTCAATGAAAAAGAGCAAGGATTCTGTTGTCCCCTATTCCCATTCCTAAGGCACAACCTGAGCCACAACCTTTAGATAATAAGGTTCTTCAGGTGGAGGATTTTTGTTACTAGAAAGGGTGGTTTTATTAAAGGGGTACTCCTGTATATAAAACTTGACTCCTATTGAATGTGTGTGGTACAAAAAAAATCTTCAGTATATAGTAACTAAATATTTTCTGTAATTTCTCCACATGATCATTGGCTAAGAGGCTTAAAATCTGAAGTCTATAGCTTGTTGCCAAGGCATACGACCTGTAGTCCAGTTTCCGCTTTCTAGTCAGGCATGATCCGTTCCAGCACTAGGGAGGTGAGCTCGGTGTGTATATAGAAGCAGAGGGTGGGAGGGGATGTAATTAGGAACTAATGTATGGGTGAGAACAACATGAGATACACAAGAGGATGGAGACATGTCCTTCAGCAGCCAAAGCAAAACAGCCTAAAAGATGTTGGCAATGCATGATGGGAATTGTAGTCTGCTACACAAACCCACACATGCTGTGCTGAGGAGGCGCACATAGGGAGCAACACTGACCAAATGTGCCAGTTATTCACTTTTAGGATGTACAATTAGTGTTCCACTGTTACTCTGTGTATAACGATCCTGCAGCCCCTTTCAAGTTTTTGCCAGACTACTCCTTTAAAGGGAATCTGTCGCCATTTTTTTTTTACTTCTTAAATCGAGACCCTGATCCATATTCTTTTCCTCTCAGTCGTTTTTATTTCCTGATTGTAGATTTCTCAATTCAGCCGTCTATATATGTTTGTGGGGAAGATATTCTTGCTTGCACTGCTTTAACAGCAGTCAGAGAGATACTTTACTGCAGCTTCATGCACATAGGATTCTTAAGACAGATTCTGTCCCATAGACTTATATAGTAGAGTTGTCACTGTGCAGGGAGGGGAGAGGGGGAGCTGTGACATCTCCTCTTGTGACTGGTGGATTCTGTGTTTATCTGGTACACAATGAATGTCTCCTTCAGTGTGGACTCTGCTTTTACTGATAATGAGCACACTGCTGGAAAAGCTCTCTAAACAGAGCAGGAAGTGTCAGAAGACCATTTTTAGGCCACAGTGGCCAAGTGAAAACTGCAGGAACCTTAAATTAATTAAATAAATACTGAAAGTGATATGTGAAAATTAAAAAAACATAACCAAAAATTCCCTAAAAAAAAAAGTTTAACATAAAAATGTGAGTTAAACAATAAGTCATTTTTTGATGACACATTCCCTTTAAAGCTAAAAAGGAAGTTGCGAAAAACAGCTGATAAGGTTAGAGATTTCAGTTTCCAGGGCCTCTCTGAAAGGGAAGCTAGAGTCTTGTTGGCACACAGCCACTTTTTCCTTGCACTATTTTTGATGCCCAACCAGATCTATTTCTATGAAAGTGTTTATAATGGGCAGCCCTTGCCTATCAGATAAAATAATGGTTGTTCTAAAGGACATTATAATCAGTTTACAGCAAGCTGCATACAACAAATACCTATACAGGTTTGTTTGAAAAGCTGGAAAGCAAGTCTCACAAAAGAATGAGGGTTTTAATAAAAGCAAAGGGTGGGCCCTGAAAATCCTATTCTATTTAGTTGCTGACGCTTTTGTTGGCCTGGGAGTGAACACAAGGGTGATCTGTAAGTTTTGCACAGCACTGTAGCGTGGTCTTTGTCTTCTAGCTTTGTACTTATTTTGAACATACGCGTGTGTAATGAGCCAATTAATAATCTTTTGCATTATTTCTTTGCAGTACATCCATTCGGCTGGTATAATACACAGGGTAAGTAATTAAACATTTTGATCTGAATATACAGTAGACACCTGTATTTTTAGGAGGGTCAGATTTGAGTTGGTATCATTTCATTTGGAAGAGCTACATCGTATTCTGGATATATTCTTGGTTTAGGTCTTATCAGGTCCATATGCTTTTTTGCCTGTGTCTACACGGCAGACTATAAAATACTGGCCGGATTCTGGTTAGAATCTATTTTACAGTCGTTTTTTGTCACGGTAATTGCTGCTGCTTTCAGATTTCGGGCGCCCATTTTCTGGCGGGTTATAGAACATGTACTCAGTTTTGGGCTTGGATTTCAGATATAAAATCCAACCTTAGAAAATGCGAGCTGTGTAGACAACAAACTTTAAATTAAAGTATACGTTTAGCGATGATTAAGATAAAAATAATAAAATAATTAAAGTTAACATGTGGTAAGCAACTGCAGATACACTACATAAATAAGAAAAGTAGTGGAGACAACAAAAGCTATCGAAATCCAGTTACTCAGGTGTTGAGCTTTTGTCCAACGTGACTTCATGTGACAATTCCCATAGCAGCCTATCTATTATATAGTGTGCTATTACTACACCTAAAATAGCTTTCCATCCTCTAGAGATACAGCACCACAGTAACAAATGAATCTCCTGTATTCTCTTACCTATGTCATCATATATCTTACTTACAAAAAAAATTAGCTTTGCTTGCTTTAAGGCATTATGCTGAAAAGTACATTTTTGGGGAATAAACAGCCTAGAAAAAGAATGTCACTAGAATGAACTATCTCCATAATTAGCTTTCAGAATGACCAGATTTTTTAAGTTGTGCTTATATTCATGGGATGAAAAAATGTATAACTTCATTGAATTTAAAGAGATGGATTATGCTGCCTTTTCTGAGAGCAGGAGATGAAGGGAGAGAAACTGAACTCTCTGGTATGTAGGTTCATATGATTTGAAGCAGGATTTCTGAGGAAAAAGCAGAGACAATAGGAAAACTGAAAGTGAAATTCCTGCTTAACCTGCCCACATACAAAGATTGATCGCTTTCCCTGTACCAGTGTGTGTACAGAACAAACGGTCCATCATTGCATGTGGGTGGGGTCAGCAGAACTTCCACTGTCTCCTAATAAGTCCTATCAGTATTTTCTCTGCCTCTTAAAAGGGATTTGCCGAGACAAAGATTCTTACCTCTCTGCTTAGCACATGCAAATGGGTCAACAAATTCAACGCTGAGTCCCATGAAGCTGCAGGGGAAGAGGGGTGGGGGCCATTGGAGGAGTGAGGAATCCAGGAGCGTCCTCAGAAGCCTTAGTGTAAATAATAAATAGTTTACAAGAGTGGATACTCATACAGCAAGACACAGCCTCAGACTGCAATGCTAGGAGGAGCCTTATCTGCTAAGATGTTATGTAAACAAATCACGGAGCTGAAAGAGAGAGAGACGCACACAGCCAGAGCACCGAGCTGCATAAGGGATCCTGTGACATGTTCACTCAAATAATCAACAATAACTTGTGGCTTTCTGTGTACAAAAGACAACAGCTTTTCTTACACGCAGCTTTGAAAGCTTCTTCATGTTCTCGTCATGCAGATAAGCAGGATCTAATCACTCTACAACTAGTTATATTCTGTATACAAAGAAAACATATTGTGCTACCCGGTGCCTTAAAAAACTTCTGCAGCTCAGTCCTCCATCAGATAAGAGTGTGAATCTGCCCTCAAAGCCCTGACATCATACAGCAGCACTTGTCAGGTACCTATCTTTAATAGAAGCTTTGAAGAAACCAAGGGCAAATTAAGGAAGGCTGTAGCTCTCGACTGCAATTTTGTAATCACATATATTAGAATATGAATTAAAAACCCATTTTGGAGGATCCCACATCAACATTACATCGTGGCAAAACCCCTTTAACTATGTCTGCACAGGACAGAAGTACCGGATGTTCGACGGTTCCGGTATTCTGAAACCGCCAAGAATCCTATGGTACGCTATGCTCCACATACAGCAATGAAAAACCCTGCGTTTTGCTGTCGAATTCCCGTACATCAATTTTATGGGCCAACGGCAAAAACTAAATCCGACCGAGGTTTTTGCGCAAATCTGTGACAAAAACCGCGGTCCTGCCTAGGACAAAATGCCGTTGGCTTTCCAACATTTTTTGTTCTATGCTGTGTGGCCCTAATCTTACTTGGAAATCCTGCTCCAAATCATCTAAACCTACCTACCTCAGCTTCTCTTCCTGTAACATCACCTCGCAGTCCGTCAGATAGGACACATTCCCTTTAAAATCCCCTTACAAGGTGGTAGCTTAAAAGTTCCAGTTCTCCCAGTTCAAAGTCCTGATGAGAATGTTCACCTATCAGAATTCGACGCTAACATTTTAAGAATCCACTTTGTCGTCTCCTCAGTAATTCCGCACTTGTAAGCAGGGAATTGAGATGAGGATACGATGCTGATTTTCCAGGGCAGATTTTCTTTCTCCAGTTCAATGATAGGAGACATGGAAAATGCCTTGATGTCAATTCTTTGTCGGTGCTTATAATAAACGGCGAAAATATGCGAGTAAAATCAGCGTCACATGAACAATAACACTGTATTTACATATGAATCATTGAGAGGTGTTTTACAGTTGTTTTTATGCTCTTTGGGGAAGGATTACATGTAGGATCCACCCAAAATAGCGTCAAAAAACACTGTGTGAATGTACCCTTTACAGGACCAACCACAATCCACGTGTTTTTTTTTTTTAATAATATTGGTGTCTTTACTTGGCAGTGACTCTTTGTGGGTTGCGGAGTAGCATTACAGGTGGCAAGTTCATGTAGATGAGTGCCAGTGTCTTCTAGACAAAAGGCTAGGATTAGGAGAATTAAGATGAGGATGACAAACACATTCCAGGGTCTGCCAGTCCATCAGAACATTGACAGGAATGTGTTTACTTCTAGCCAAGGATGATCACATCTGCGGTAGTTTTACCAGTAGTAGCTTGTTTTTTTAAATGTCTTTCCCCGCTACTGGAGTTTTATAGGACATGTCTTCGTTTAACATTTGTTTTTTTGTCTACTTAGGATTTAAAGCCCGGCAATTTAGCTGTAAATGAAGACTGTGAACTTAAGGTACGATAAATAGTTTCCCTTATTGAAAGTCTGTTGTTTGTATCATCTGTTGAGAGGCATGTCTTGTTCAGCCGGCGGGATTACAATAGGTATATGAAAACTACCCTAATAGAATTCAGGGCTCTAAAGGAAAATCCGACATGTAATCTTTGGCATAAATTCACAGCGATACTTGGGATTTCTGCTGTGCATATTTACTTACTAGAAGTAGGATTCACCTCTGATTTGGACACCGGTTAGCTCCATTTCAATCATCATTCCTCCCAAACTATGACCCAAAGAGGATTCACTCAAAAGAATGAACATGTTCATTTATTCTTCTTATCCGTGCCACGGATTTGAAATCAGTGATGTAGAAAATCCACGCTGTAGTTTGAGTGGCTATTCAAATTATTATTATTTATTTTAGCGCACCCTTGGTTCCAGAGCGCTGTACATTCAGGTTGCATACACAACATAGGTCAAACAAGTACAAAGGTGACAAATTAATAACTAACAGCTGGTACAGAAGGAGAGAGGACCCTGCCCGTGAGGGCTTACACTCTAAAAGGAAGGTGGGAATAGATAGTAGGTGAGGGGCAGACATGTTTGTGGAGTGGAGTAGTGGCAACAGGGTTATTGTTGGTTATAGGCAATCCTGAAGAGATGGGTTTTCAGGTTGCTTTTGAGGCTCATGAAAGTGGGGGAGAGACTGAGGTGTTGGGCCAGTGAGTTCCAGAGTGTGGGGGAGGCACGAGTGAAGTCTTGGAGACGGTTGTGTGAGGAGTTGACACGGGGAGAGCAGAGAAGAAGGTCCTGTGAGGAGTGGAGATTGCGTGAGGGGAGATATCTGGAGATTAAGGCAGATATGTATTGGGGAGAATGGTTATGGAGAGCCTTATAGGTCATGGTTAGTAACTTGAAGTGGATTCGGTGGGCAACGGGAAGCCAGTGAAGGGATTGGCAGAGGGGAGAGGCAGAGGAGTAGCGAGGAGAGAGGTGAATCAGACAGGCGGCAGAGTTAAGGTTTGGAGGGGCGCGAAGGTGCTAGCTTGGAGGCCACAGAGAAGGATGTTGCAATAGTCTAGGCGGGAGATGACGAGGGCGTGGACCAGCATTTTTGTGCTTTCAAAGTTAAGGAATGAGCGGATGCGCGAGATTTTTCAGGTGGAGGCGGCAGGCAGAGGTGAGGGTTTGGATGTGCAGTTTAAAGGACAGATTGGAGTCAAAGGTTATCGCAAATGAAGCCCTGTTGAAGTTCTCTGAATCCTTGGAGGAGTTAAAAGCTACTTAAAGTGACTGTCAAGTCATGAGCTTTAAAGTGTACCTACAGGAGATGCTTGCCTGTTTCTTTTCATTAGATTCTGTTGCTTTTTTCTGTCTTTTCCATTAAGACAGATCTAGGATTTGTAACTATGCCTACAGGGAGTCTAATGTAGTCTGAGACATTACTGGTGGTCTTCGCATTAAGACTGTTTGTTTCTACAGTAAGGGCAGAAAGATAATAAAGTGCACAAACTAAACTGCCAGTGATAGAAGATTATCAGGTAATTGCTGCATATATACTGACGCAAATGAGCCCCAAAGAATGGGAGCTTGAAGGGTCACTTTACATTCTGCAAGGAATCTGAGAAATGTACACTACTGATTGACAACTTCCTCTCTGCAAACTGATAAAGTGAAGGCTGTTCATCACTGTGTGGGCGAGGATAGCGGGACTCACAGGATATCTAGAAGTCTTGGCAGCATTTGAACAGATGTTAAAATGAAAAAACGAAATTAAATCATAGATATTCCCGAACTTGGCGTCTCCGCCATCTGTTCCCAGGTGGGGTGCCATAGGACACCTGACATATCACAAAGATGACAGTGTGTGAATACACCAAGGTCTAATTGACGGTGTTATTAGAATTTGCCTTTTTATTCTCTACAGTCACTTGAAGGTTCTTGTACTTGAGAAATATTGGGCCTCATTTATCAAATCTGGCAAGTGGTAAAATGCCTTGTAATGAATAGTAGTTCTAAAAGCTGGACTCTGGTTGGTTTGTATAGATTACATGGGCAGTTTTGATATACAAGACTCATTGAGCATTTTCTTTGGTATCGTTTGAATCTCCAAGTATTTTTCCAATCACTTCCTGGAAAGCAAGAGTAATGTGTCCCTATTGCCTGTCAACCAAGTGGCCCAATGGACTGTCACAATAGCTCCCTTTGCTGCTCTCAGTGACACAAAAAGGCCAATGAACCCAATCACTTTTGCCTGTTAAAGGTACGATAAGGCTTATATTTGTGAACTGCTCATGATACAGTTTCCTAATTTGTTAGTAAAAGTATTGCTTAAAGGGGTTGTCCACCACCACATTTTTAGTTAAGTGTGCTGCAACAGGTGAAACAGGGGAAATAAACGTACCCACCTCTGTATCAACCTGCATTCCAGCGATCCCCTGCCGGTCTTCTCCATGGCCCTCTCATTGTCATCCAGTGGTTGGCTCTTGGGTACTGCAGCCACTGATTGGCGGCAGCAGTCAGGAGACCATGCCTGATGGCTCCCTGCGTTGGCTCATGATGTTGATTGACATCACCGTTTAGAGGATCCAAGTAGGAGTTTTATTTCTTTTTGGCATAACACCTGCAGCAGGATTCTTTGAAATAAAAATGTGGAGGTTCTCACCCCATTTAACGTTTGTCACTTTTCCAGTAAAAGATGAATATTGTTTGAAGTCTTGAATTCTTTGGAAACTATGGGTGACATGTCTGACAATTGGCACCGCTGCTTCAGTTTTTAGGCGCATTTAGTGCACCTCAAAGTACAATCCTGTGTAATCGAGGCACATAGCGTATCATTGCTAGTGTATGTAATGCGCCTGCCGAGGCGCATTGTGTTACGGAGGCACATTATGTATTATTACTAGTGTATGTAATGCGCTTCAATAGGTGCATTGCGTTATGGAGGCTCACAGTGTATCACTGCTACTATACTTGATTCACTTTTTTAGGCGCTTTACAGGCGTTGTTCCCTGGCGTATAATGCACCTAGTTTTGGTATATTACAGTTCGTTTAAATCGAGAATATGGCGTCAAAAGGTTTTTTTTTGGCGCAAAATACACCAAAACTAGGGCGCATTTGTATTGGGACATGTCGCCCTTTGTGCTTCACGGTTTTCCGCATGTATTGTAAGTTTCTATACACATGACATTTAAGCATTTTACCTGAAGGTAGGAAAACAAATGTATATGATGTTCTGAACTGCATATATTCAACTATCCTCTGTTAAAATCGTACTGTTTGGATTTCCTTCCCACACAGCGCATTTGGATGATTTCCTGATACATTGTCACTCACATATGTTCACAGATCCTGGATTTTGGCCTGGCAAGGCATACAGACAGTGAAATGACAGGTTACGTGGTGACCAGATGGTACCGAGCTCCGGAGGTGATTCTCAATTGGATGCACTATACACAGACGGGTATGGCGTTTTGGCTGATGTGATTAGCAAAGTCTTGATGATGCATGGAAAATACCTAGTTTGCATATATTTAAAGGTGTAATGTTGTCCGTTTTGTATGGCACTGAAAAGTCTGAGGGTCCATGTTGGCGGCTCATTTCCTCTCTAGCCAGGATGCGTGTGCAGGATGTATGCAGCTGTTTCACGATCAGGTGTTAGGGCACACTGTGTATTCTGTAAGTGCGCAACATGAGCCAGGCATTTTTGTTTTAGGTTTATGTATTTTCCGATATTGTGAAGACACCTGGAATATTGGAATCCGTTCCTAACTATTCACTGATACCAGTTTTTTTTGACTATAGACAGCCTGGGGGCATTTATACACTGTTGAGACAAGGTTTGTCGGAAAACCGCTTTAAACAAGTTTTGTTTGTTAAAGAGAACCTGCGACATCTCCTGACACGTCTTTTTTAGTAAATCCCTGTGTTTCCTGTGAAATAATAACAATTCTGATGCATCTTCTCTTAGGGCTTGTTCACACAGAGTTTTCACTCCGTGTTACAAGAGCTTTAGGGATCCGTCTTTGGGTCCGCTCTGTCGGTCCCCAAGATGGAGCTAAACAATTAGCAGTGAGATTCTCACTGCTTGCTGTGCTGAACACGCAGCGGCGTTCACATGAGGGATCGCCACTACGTGTTTCAATAGCGCAGCTCAGCTCCGTCTTGAAAAGAATTGACATGCAATTATTTTCAAGACGGACCCGAGCTCTCATGTGAACGCCGCTGCGTGTTCAGCTCAGCGAGAATCTCACTGCTAATTGTTTAGGTCGGTCTTGGGGACCGACCGTGCGGACCCCAAGACGGATCCTAAAAGTGCTTGTAACACGGAGTGTATACTCCGTGTGAACAAGCCCTTATAACTCTGTGTTGTGCTGATCTTCTGTTACTTCTAGAAATGTATCTGTTAAAAAAAAAAAAGAAAATAAATTTGAACATTGGTTTTTCAAACCAAACCATTAATTCGAATTTTTGGGTCATTGATGGGGGTCACCCATTCAGGACCCTCACCTATCATCTAATGCATTTTTTTTTCTCCTGTGCAGGCAAACCCTTCAATCATTTTCTGCAGACTTCTAGATAAGTCAGCAAGTTCAATTATTGTTTGCCAAAAAGTGTAAACTAATCCTAGCACAAGGGAAAGGAGCAATTTTCCAGTAACTTCCTGTTGAAATACTTTTTTTCCTCGTTAAAGAAATTACAGAAAATGAGATAAAAAAAACTAATGTTCTAGAAAGAGACTTATTTTTTCCTGATTGAAAAATAAGTTAGTACAATTAAAAAAAAAATAGCCTCTTTTGGCATTCAGGATAAAGCAGTTTAGTGTTTGTTTTTGCTCTTAAGGTTTTGGGGAGGTGGGTTTGGAGGGGGTTCTTATCCTCCTTTCAAAAAGCAACATTTTTTTTTCATTGTCTGAAGTAACAACATGATTTCTGAGGGATACTTTTATTCGTTTTAAGGAGGTACACAATCCTTGTGGTGGACTGCTTGTAGTGAACTACGAGCCGGCCTCAGAGAAAGGGGAGAGGGCCACGCAGGTATAGATTTTCTAGTTGTTTTTTTTTTTATGGCCGTTCCAAACATAGCAGAGTGAGTGTGCTTGTGTATATTTAGAACTCTCATAGAGATAAATAGAGAAGAGCTTCAAAAGCATGGCCAGCTCATAGCGAACTACAAACCGACCTCCACAGGAGATTCAGCTTCGTGGCAAAACCCCTTTAAGTGCACAGTCTCTGGTTACAAATAGTGTATTGAAAAATGAATTTTTTGGAGGGGAGATTAGAAAAATAACCCAATCTTTCACAATTGTTTAGTTTATATGATATTCACTGGTACAATATGAATAGAATGTTAACTTTATACTTTTACCAATTTTGTGTCACCATATTCTGAGACCCATAACTTTTTTCCCAGTATCACAGCTGTGGGTGTGGAGGATTTTGTTGTGGGATGCGTTTATGGTTTGGTTGGTAAAGCTTTGGGGTACATATGACTCTTTGATCGCATTTTATTCAAATTTTTTGAGGGGCCACAGGATTAACAAAAGTGCAACAGTTATAATACACCACAAAACTACAAGCATTCTGTTATGCACTAAGATGCAAAACCTGAGATCAGGCATCTGCTATGACGACCCTTTAGCACCAATGATTATGGAATAAGAGGTACAGTGGGGAAAAAAAGTATTTAGTCAGCCACCAATTGTGCAAGTTCTCCCACTTACAAAGATGAGAGGCCTGTAATTGACATCATAGGTAGACCTCAACTGTGAGAGACAAAATGAGAAAACAAATCCCGAAAATCACATAGTCTGATTTGGAAAGAATTTATTTACAAATTATGGTGGAAAATAAGTATTTGGTCACCTACAAACAAGCATGATTTCTGGCTCTCACAGACCTGTAACTTCTTCTTTGAGGCTCCGCTGTCCTCCACTCATTATCTGTAGTAATGGCACCTATTTGAACTTGTTATCAGTATAAAAGACACCTGTCCACAACCTCAAACAGTCACACTCCAAACTCCACTATGGTGAAGACCAAAGAGCTGTCGAAGGACAGCAGAAACAAAATTGTAGCCCTGCACCAGACTGGGAAGACTGAATCTGGAATAGGCAAGCAGCTTGGTGTGAAGAACTCAACTGTGGGAGCAATAATTAGAAAATGGAAGACCTACAAGACCACTTATCTCCCTCGATCTGGGGCTCCACGCAAGATCTCACCCCGTGGGGGGCAAAATGGTCACAAGAACAGTGAGCAAAACTCCCAGAACCACACGGGGGGACCAAGTGAATGACCTGCAGAGAGCTGGGACCAACGTAACAAAGGCTACCATCAGTAACACACAATGCCACCAGGGACTCGGATCCTTTAGTGCCAGACGTGTCCCCCTGCTTAAGCCAGTACATGTCCGGGCCCATCTGACGTTTGCTAGAGAGCATTTGGGCGTGGCAACATCATGCTTTGGGGCTGTTTCTCTGCAAAGGGACAAGGATGACTGATCCATGTACATGAAAGAATCAATGGGTCCATGTTTCGTGAGATTTTGAGTGCAAACCTCCCATCAGCATCGAAGATGAAACGTAATTGGGTCTTTCAGCATGACAATGATCCCAAGCACACCGCCAGGGCAACGAAGGAGTGGCTTCAAAAGAAGCATTTCAAGGTCCTGGAGTGATCAAGCTAGTCTCCAGATCTCCACCCCATAGAAAACCTTTGAAGGGAGTTGAAAGTCCGTGTTTCCCAGCGACAGCCCCAAAACATCACTGCTCTAGAGGAGATCTGCATGGAGGAATGGGTCAACATACCAGCAACAGTGTGTGCCAACCTTGTGAAGACTTACAGAAAACATTTGATCTCTGTCATTGCCAGCAAAGGAGATATAACAAAGTATTGAGATGAACTTTTTTTTATTGACTAAATACTTATTTTAAACCATAATTTGCAAAAAAAATTCTTTACAAATCAGACAATGTGTTTTTCGGCATTTGTTTTCTCATTTTGTCTCTTAGTTGGTGTCAATTACAGTCCTCTCATCTTTTTAAGTGGGAGAACTTTTACAATTGGTGGCTGACTAAATACTTTTTTTCCCCACTGTAGGTACAAGTGAGAGAGGGAGTCCTTAACTGCAGAATCTGGGGAGTTAAATGGCTAGGATCAGACTTTCCTGGACACCACAGAGAATCAAGTAAAATGTCGATTGTAAACTCTCACGGATGGAGTCTTCTTTCCTTCCGTATCAGTGTGTTACTTAGTGTTATTGTATTTGTCTTATATGATGAATCTGAAGCCCTTGCCTTGTACAGTACAGTGCTCTAAAATAAGTAATGTACAGCTGATGCCTATTGCTGATGTGGTGGGCTCAGTAACCTCTGTGCATTCACAGAACTGTATACGAATGATGGGTTGTGCTTTGTCTTTGGCGCAGCACCAAATCTAAACATCACATGTCACCAAAGGGCTAAAATGTGAGTTTCCAACTAGATGCAGATGAGCCACCATGCTATATAGGGAGGTTACATGGAGAATACTGTGACAAACCGCACTGATCACATGTGAAGGGGCACAGCACTTAGTTCAGTGTTTCTGGCCTTTCATTTCAGTGATCAGTGGTGGCCTTCGCAGCCTGACACCTTCCCTTGCCACCAATTAAAGCTTCTCACATTTTAGTTTTCTGAAATGACCATTTTCTAGATTGTGCCCCTTGGATTAGTAAAACGGGGCAAAATACTATTATTAAAGCAAAGTGGAATAACAATACTCTTTTAGCATTTCGAATCTAATGACAAATAAAAGCCCGTACTAGTTAGTCTGTTGTGCACAATTTTCTTTTGTACCATAGAAACATATTTGTGCTGTTACTCTCAACATGTTCTCATAAAACAATGTTCTTTAGTGATCCTTTGACACACCTGACTTTTCACTAAACATGGAAGCACATTTAATACCAGCAATTATGATACTTCTGTCAAAATTGTGTATTTTACAGTTAAAGTTAGTGCTAGGGAAATAATAGTTGCTGTAGATTGATAATTAACATAAATCCCAGCATGTGTGATGAATAAAGACAATACGAGGGCATGGTGACATAATGACAGCATAATGCTTTACACTCATTGTTACTGGATTTTAATAAGGTACAAATATTATGTATGCCAACAAAGCTACATAAACTGTGGGACTGAAGTGACTATAGATATGGGTTGTGTTGAGATATGATGGATAAAGTATGACTTAATCTATTATATAATCCTGACAGTATAAACAACAGGAGGCCTCCCTCTTAAAAGCAATATTCCAGTACGTCATATAAGTTGGTACATAAATATGTATCCGTGTGGGGTTCCTTGATTCCTGCAGTGCATTGCACAATATGTCTATTGCAGCAGTAAACTATTCAGTGCACTCAGCGCAACTCTGGCAGCAGGCACATTATTATCTGTATTATACAGAGAGGCACAATAGCACTGTCGTTGAGGAACAAGCATACAAACACTCACAATTTCACACCCACAAGAAGAGGTTTTATTACATAGAAATGCCGTAAAATAGTGCTTTATCTTATGCACTGAAATAAAACTCATGAAGATGGGGCCCCTTGTTGCGCAGGTTAACACCAGCGGGCATGCCACATAATAGGACACGCTGCAGGGCTGATTGCATTACTGTTGCAGATGTAAAGTTTATGGGCACAAACCAATAAAGCAAATGTGTCGCCAGACACCGCATAGTATGGGGGCAGGTCTGCTCTGCTAATAGCCAAAATGGCACAAAAATATTGTCATTTGATTAAAAGGAAGGAGAACCCACTGGACACATAGCTTGTGAGTCTGGTGTATTCGGGAAGGGAGCGCATCCCGCACCCATCACATAGTCATTCAATGCTGTATATGTAGTGATACAGCAGACAGTCAATCTGTCAATCACTGTTGAGAGCAGCAGGGGAGGCTTAAAGAGATTTTGTCATCCTGAACATTGATGGCATATCAAAAGGAAAGGTATTTAAGGTGTGATCAATGCGTTCGGCTGCACTTGAATGAACACGAGTGAGTGTAACCGCACATAGAAATTTTTTAAATCTGATCAGACTGTATATTTTAAGTCACCATAATCTGATGTATTTTGTTTTTATTATTCCATCAACATAGCTGTATTTGGGCTTTTTTTCTTTAAGCGGGACAAAATGTACTATTTTTGGAACCATATTTGAATACATGGAAACGTGCTTCACTTTTATTATTTTTATTTTCAGTACAAGGGCAAGGAAAAAGCTAATTGTCCCGCTTTATATTGTGACTTTACATTGTGATCCTTTGATCACTTAGCATACTCTGTATATCAAGGCATTATTACTCCCCGTGGTTGTAAAACTGACAACTGAGTTTGTATACAGCCATGACAGGCCTTTGTTAGGCCCCATTTGCCATGGCACAACAAGTTATCATAGGGTGCTAATATAGGAGAGAGGGAGGCCCCTCCCTCTATTCAACCACGTAAATGCCGCAGCCAATAGGACCGCAGTTTATAAGGGATGTAACAGCTGGAGTTACCGGTATGTGATGGTGTGTTAACTTACTAGGGACCATAACTAACAGGTGTGTCTTGTTGCCTTAGGGGTGCCCCAACGAGTACTATGGGTGAGTATGCTCAGCTGTATTTGGAACTCCCACAGAAATGAATGGGGAAGATGGACAAGAGTGTCACACTCATAATTCAGTAACATGGTCATCTCATAGCTAGCTTGAACCAACCTGAAACACTGAAAAGCGCTCCTTGGAACACCCCTTTAAGGAGTGAAATTTGTTCTCAGATTCACAACAGGAATTTTAAAAGCAGACACCTATTCTATAAAGGTTGAGACCATCTAGTTCATTTAGTCCACTCCAAAGCAGGCAGTATCTAGCTTAGTACTGATTGGTAACTGTATTTGTGCATGTTTTTAAAGCTTATGGTAAGAAATCTGAAAAGCTCCAATCTGATCTGTAAAATGTATTTTCCTGCAGGTTAATAAGCTTTTGAAACGTACAATTGACGTATAGCTGATTGCTGTACAACAAAATGACTGGAATGCTTTCACATTCAGGATCACCAGATAGGTGAAAATGCAGCTTTTCATGCTTTTATTATTACTGATTATAGTACATACAGTACTGTGTAAAAGCTTTAGGCAGGTGTGAAGAAAATGCTGCCAAGTTAGAGTGCTTTCAGAAGTAGACATATTAATAGTATATTTTTTTACATTAACAATCTGAAAAGTGAATGAACAAAAGGGAAGCCCCCCAAATCAGATGGTACCGCCCATTTAGGTTTGGGTTTACCTTGGCCAATCCCTTTTTCAGGCCATCGCAGGCCCAAAGACCCGCTTTGGCAGGTCGTATGTTGTGCAGGTCTGACTCGATGATGAGATCAGGGCTCTGTGGAGCCCACATAATTACTTCCAGGAATCCAAAGGAAAAGGGTAATATCAATTTCAATTTTTCTTTTGTCCATTTAACTTTGCATTTTGTTAACTGATTGGTCTGGCTTGATACCCAGCTAAAGGCTTAGTCTAATTTCTCTTCACTTTAGATACATGTTGCACATTTTTGTCTCTTCGTGCATAAATGTTATTGCTGTTTTATTTGACAAGTGTTTAAAATGACCTTTTAACTAAGAAATAAATGTATACTTGTCACAAAGCTCTTGGACTGTGGAGCTAAATATTTTTTTTCTGTTGTAGTGGACATCTGGTCAGTTGGCTGTATTATGGCTGAGATGTACACTGGGCGTCCTCTTTTCAAGGGTAATGATCGTATCCTTTTTCTGCAGAGATTAACTGGTTTTACTATCAGGTAATATAATGATTGTTTAGGATCATGTTGACTTCCCAAATGAACTGTGCTATCTTGGCCCCTCTCTGTGTATTTTGGTCCGTCTTTATAACTCGGTCATCTGGTGAGTTTTGGTAGCACACTGCCACCGCTAAAGGAAGCATATGGCTCCCAGTGATGATTTGACTGTTATGTAGTATAATAAAGTCCCAATAATAGCTCCACATGATTTACTCTATACTTTTTTTTTCTTTTATGGCAGAAGACAATAACAAAGAGGACCTGCGGTCATTCTTGATGTTTCTGTTTTACTAACTACTTGTGTTCCCTTTGAAATTACTGAAATGGTCAGTTAGGTGTTACCAGTTTGGGAGTGGCCCTCACAGTTTGGTTTTGCAGCACGTTTGACAAGTAATGTGTAAATGGAAAAACCCCCAATTGGACTTATTTAGCAATGCTTGTCTAAATGATGATTTAGAATTTCATGGGAAACATAAGTAATTACTAAAACGGACATTTCAGAGAAAAAATTTAATTTGTGTAGCCAAAAGGCCTCTACAAGAATAGGTAAAAATATATAAATCTCAAAAAAAGAAAGGGGGGGCCTCCACCTTGTGGAGAAGAAAGGGTTCAATCTCCAGAGCTAAAAGCCCTTTTTTTTTAAAAAAATTTAATTTTAAAAATTAAAAAAATTAAAAAAATTTTTTTCAATAAAAGGTTTAGATAACCACTTACAACTAAAAAATAAAAAACCCTTTCATTCCGGTTTTTAAAAAGGTATACTTTTGAAAAGGGTATAAAGCAGGCTTACTTACCGAGCCCATTCCATGTGCAGTGGGCACCAGCTGTTAGATACCGCAGATACCCACTGTTACTGGCAAGGATCAGATCAATTTAATCTATTAGGTACTGCGGCAATCGCATCTGCCCAGCGTTCCTGTCCACGATTGGCACACTGGACCCAATCTTGCAGGGTACCGAGTGACTTAATGAAGGCTTCTGTAGGTGCCATGTTACTGCTTTCATTAATTCCTGTCATAGACATGAAGTAATGGGAGTACCATTTTGGTTCACCCTTTTTTCATTATTAAAAAAATGCAAATGGTAAAGATAATCATGCCCCCAAGGGAAAAGTACCAAAAGTTAAAAAAAAAAAGTTTTGAAAATATTAAAAGTTCAAAACGCCCCCAACTTTTGCCATTTTATAAATTAAAAAAAAAAAAAGTTACCATAAAAGGTACGCTGCTTTTTAATCTATAATTAAGATTTAAAAAATTTCCTTTTGGGGAATACGAAAGGTAAAAATTCCCAATGCCAAAAATTTGTTTTTTGGGATTTTAAAAAAAATTATTAATACATTTTACCCCAAAATGGTAGCAATAAAAACCACAGTTCAAGTCCATAAAAAATGAGCCCTGGGTCCATCAATTGAAAAGCAAAAACATTATTGATCGCAGAAAATGGAGCTGCAGCGCAAATTACTGAGACATAAAAACTCTACAAATTTTGGTGTCATCGGAATCGTCGTGACCTGAAGAATACAGATAGCATGTCATTTATACCAAAACAAAACCTTATAAAAAAAAGTCCCCACTAAAATGGCACAATTGTGTTTTCTTTTATGTTCCACGCAACATAGAATTTTTTTGGATGTTCCCAGCACATTATATGGTGTGGTCTATAGCACTATTAAAAAGTACATCTACTAAAATCAAGCCCTCATACAACTATTTAAATGGAAAAATAAAACCGTTATGGCGGGGAATAGAACAAAAATCAAAATTCTGAGAATTGCTTTATCGTTAACTGTTTAATACTTATGTAGCCATATAAAATGCTTATTCAAATGTAGATCTAGTCTGATCGGTTTTGGGGGATGGGTAAATATTCCTTTTATGGAGAGGGTTTCATGCCTTGGGGCCATATTCTAGATCAAACCCGTGCCCTCCACGTTTGGAAACTACAACTCCCATCTCCCCTCTTTTAATTATATAAATGCAGATGGAGTTTTAGTTTCCCAAAAGCTGGGGGGCCGCATTTTTACACCCCTTTTCAGACAAAAAAGGGGAAACAAAGTTTCAAAAAGACTAACCCCTTACTTCATCCCCAACTCCCCACCTTTGGAATTTTAAAAGGGGGGTATTTTCTTTTTTATTCAGCTGTTCTCGCTCTCACTTCTCAACTCATAATGCAGGGGCATTTCTTTCCCCCCCACTGGTGCACACCCCCCTTTATTTCATGCTGGCCCTAACCCCAACCCCCCCCCCCACCCCCATCTGATTCCAATGTCACTGTTCCTCCCGCATTTTGTCAGTCTTTTTTGAAGAGCTTATACAACCATAGGCGCATTCAATCGAACTGAGCATGAATCTTCCCTCTCACAGCTGGGGTTTTACAGTTTTTAAACCACTTTCTGTAATGGGACAGATCCCCTTCTATGCAGGGGAGGCAAGGATCACACCAATTTTTTCGTTCCTGTTAAGAAGCCCTGCAGTGTTAAATTTTTTTTTTTCTGGCTTGCAAGGAAAATGTGCCGTCTCTTACCTGATAGAGAGACGGGAAAGCAAGCTCGTGAATGGCCAACCGGAACAAATTATAAACCTCAGAATGATATGCAAGGGGGAGGGATCCGATATCTTTTGTGTAAAAAGAAACAGAAAAAAGAAAAAATGTGAATACAAGACAGCTTTGCTAATGACATCTAATTGCAAATTTTAGTTTTTTCACTGCCCCCTTTAAATCGAAGACCATTCAATGAAATGATACAACCCCTTTAATGCACATTTTTTGTCTCAACTGAAATAAGTATACAACTATAGGGCTCTGTCCAAACAATGACTTGAAGTACTCATCTAAAACTGAATTTAAACCACTCCAACATGTTGTAGCTCATACAACATATTTTCGGCGTTCAGCTTTTCGCTGTAAAAAAATAAAACTAGAACGTGTTCATTATTTGGTCCTATTCCATGCAGGAAATGTATGGATATGTACTATTGATGTCAATGGGGAGGGCTAAAAATCTAATGTAAAATGCTTGAAAAAAAAATAATCTGATTTTTAATTCAGATCCACGTCCTAAACTACATAGATATGAATGGGATTGGTTTCTGAATATAAACCTCGAGTAGAAAAAAAAAAAGACCCAAATGCACATGCAATAACGTCAAATACTTGCTGAAAACAGTGTTGTCTGATGTGGTTTTCAATGGCAGATTCAAACGGGTAAATTTTACTCATGGTGTGGACGTCCCCTATATGTCACAGGTAGTTTTTTAAGCATTATATGTTGGACAGGGATTTACACTGATAAGTCATATTTACTCCAAACACTTAAAGGGGTTCTCACTACATTGATTTATCTTACCTCAGTCCTGTTTTCTCAGTTCCATTTTGAATTCAGGGGCGGTAGAAGTAGAAGCCAGGTCTGTAGCTATAGCAACCAGTGCTGGTGGCCTATCATGATAGAGTAAACAGGTCTGTAGCTATAGCGACCCGAGGAGCTGATGCAGCCCATACAAGAGGGGATATCTAGTAATAGGTAGGACACTGTTAATGGACACATTTTGGAAAGTGACTTGTGTTTGCAAGATCTTTAACATAAAAAGCAATCCTTGTAGTGAGACAACCCCTTTAACATTATAGCCTAATAGGAAAATGAATATGCATCTATGGAATTTCCAGTGTGTAAATGTTAATGATTTGGTAATGCCACCCTATACAGAAAGGTACTAGGAATGTGCTAGATGGATAGTTGATTTCTGGTTTTGTCGGAAGAGTCCAATTGAGACAAAGTATCCTGCAAACATCCTTTATGTATGAAACACTGAAATTATAGTTTGCTGTGCACTATTTGTATCTTCTCTAATATGTCAGTGAGTAGTAGATAAAGGAGCCTCCTACTTCTGGCACATGGAGCGACAAGCCCTCTTAGTAAATATTAAGAATGGATTATATGTTATTTAAACCTGCCTTGCAGGTTCCTGGCTGGAGAGCCACAGCTTCGGCCCAAGGGGGTATGCCCTTTGCTTTTGCTGATCCCTGTAACTTATTAAATCCCTTTGAAACAATGTATTGTAACATGCACTCATGATTAAGCCTAATGGGGTGGATTCAAGTGTGCCATTAGTGGTCGAAGATGTACACAGCTGGAGACTGACAGTGTACTACTTAATTGACGAAGTTGGAGTGTATGTAGCTTTAAAGCAAGGCAAAGAACTTGCACGCTGAAAAGATAATTAAAAATCTCTTGCGGCTAAAAATAAATGTACTTTCCCTTTTCTGCAAATTTTTCCGCTCCCCTTAGGGGAAACAGTTTCTTTAAGAGAAGTGGTAATTAGTACTTGCGTGTAATGTGCTGCTTACAGAAAGGAAGCAATTCCTTGCCTGTGGTGGAATGCCACAGTAAAGAATAAATTTGGCAAAAAAAAATTTGGATTTTTTAACTCACTTCGGGTTTTTTAAGAAATATTTTAAGAACTGACATCTATCTATAACTTGCTTATCTGTTAATGGATGGACAGTGCGATCTTTATTTCCTTACCGCTTTTCTGGATTTATGCGTTTTTTTTTAAGCCCATATTTTGGTTGGTACCATTAACTTATCATAAAAAAAACGTTATACTTTTAAAAAATGCATTAATCTGGGTACTGACAGAAATCATAAAAAATTACGGGACACCAAAACCCAGTTTTTGTGCAAAACTTGGGCCCCTTGAAGATTCCTTATGCAGATCCATACCCCCTTTGTTTGCCGGTATTTATGACCGGGTAAACAGTTGAAAAGGGGTAAAAACCTTTCATGGGAAATTTTAAAACATTATATCCATGTTTTGTGTTCTAGGCAAAAAACTATATCAAGAGTCTCCCAAAAGTACAGAAGAAAGACTTTGGATTATTACTGCGAGATGCAAACCCTTTAGGTAATCGAAAGTTTTTTTCGTTTGGGGTTTATTTAAATGCAAAAAAGCAAAAAATGTTGTAAACCATATGCGGTTTGGCAAGGATGAAAAACCCCTTAACCCTTAATGTACCAAACGCCAGGGTTTGGGGGCACGCACCGGGGCGAAGGAAAAGTCCTGGGATCGCGCGAACCTAAAGAAAGTTGCGGATCGGCGGAGGTGTGGGCTTTATTACATGACATCCGCAGCGGGCCCCGACCCGCGATCCCCCGGGGGGGGGGTCAAAACCCCCTTAATTATCGCGCCAGGGGTCGCAATAACTGGGGAACGCGGAAAAATCGCTCCCCTGCGTCTCGTCGGCGACAGAGCGCAAGATCGTGCGCTGCTGTGTGGACGGACAGCACAAGGGAAAAGATGTTTTGGTTTTTCGTGACTCCGATGCCCGGCCCCCTGTGGCATGACCCCATCGTAAAGACAGTTACCAAAAACATCTACAACAAGCTTTACGTTTCCCTATTGAATGGGGATCAATCTCCATTCAAATCCCTGGGGGAAAAATAAAAGAAAAATGTGAAAGAAAAAAAAATTAAAAAACATGTAAAACACAAACGCGAAAAAAAAAAATAAAAACCTACCCGCCCTTTTCCCTGTAAAAACGCCAACCCCCAAAAAAAATTCAAAAATAAATAAGACCCATATTTGGTTCCCGCGTGGAAAAATTGCCCTATAAATCTATCATGCTTTTTTAACCCGCCCTAAAACCCGTAAAAAAAAAACAAACACTTTAAATTTTTTTATACCGTAGCAAAAAAGGGAATAAAAAGCGATCAAAAAGCCTAAAAACCCAAAGTTTTCAATTAAAATCAGTTCATCCCGAAAAAAAAAAAATCCTTAACGTCTGCTAAGAAAAAAAAAATTTTTTGGTTTCCAGAAAACAGGTGTTTAAATATTGTTTTACACAAAAAAAACACTTTCTTTTTTTTTTTTTTTTTAAAGTGCTTCAACATAAAAAAAAACAAATTTAAAAAGGATATCCCATAATGTATACCCCAAAAAGAAAGCTAATATCAGGTATGTACGGGAGCGCTGTTAAAAATAAAAAATAAAAAAACTCTAGGGTTGCAGTTTTTTTTTCCCCTGCTTCCAAAAATGGTTTTAAAAGCGATCAAAAACCTGTCCCCCCAAAAAAAGATACTAATAAAAAAAATCAACTCATCCCCAAAAAAAAAACCCCATAAGCCCAAACACGGAAAAATTTAAAAACGACTTCAGACTTTTGGGGATGAAAAAACGTGTTTCCGGTTGAAAAAAATGTTTTTATTGTATAAAAACATAAAACACAAAAAAAATTACAAATTTGGTGGTAAACTATCAACCTGTGGTAATGCTAGCAAGTCATATATACCGTACAAGACCGCTATAAAAATAAAAACACTACCAAATTGCTGATTTGTTCAAAACGTTTAAAAAACTTAAAAAAAAGTGAAATGCATATGCACACCCTAATGGACCAATAAAAACTCAACCATCCCGGGAAAAAAAAAATTTTGCAACAGCAAAAAAAAAAAAGTTATGGCCAGAAAGGGGCAACATAAAAACCAATTTTTTTTTAGAAAATTTTTTTGTGGGAAAATAATAAAACAAAAAAATATATAAAATCTATATCAAGTAAAGTAAAAGACCCCATAGTAAAAATTTTCCTGTTTTACACTGCACCCAAGCTGTAAAATTGAAACCCAAAAAAATGGCGGAATTGCTTTTTTTTTCCCCCCCTTTTTTTATGGGCCAATGCTAAAAAAATATGAAAACATTTTTTGGGATCCAAAAGCACAGTAAAAACCCCAATAGATTTCCCCGAGGGGGTCGAACCAAAATGGGGCCCCTTCCAAGTTTCGCCGTTTTGCTATTTGGGGCTTTGCAAAAATTACTGGCCCCCCCCAAAATCTGCGTTCCAAAGCAAATAGCGCTCCCTCCCCGTAACTCGGTCTGCCCCAAAAAGAAGTTTACACCCGCTTTTGGGTATTGCCGAATTTGGAAAAGAACGTGCGTAACAAAATTTTGGGATTCTTTTTTCCAGGATTCCATGTAAATATGAAACATTTAAAGCTAAAATTGCAGATTATTGGAAAAAAATATTTTTTTAATTTTCACAGCCTAATGCTAAAAAAAAATTTGTAAATCACCTGTGGGGTCTATATACTCACTGCCACCCTGGATATATTCCTTAAAGGGGGTTTAGTTTCCACAATGGGGTCTTTTTAGGGGTGTTTATTAAGTTTTAAAAACCTAGGGTGCCCTCAAACTTGAAATGGCACCTAAATAAATCGTATGGAAAAGGAGACCCCAGAGCCCTGCAGGTGCTCCTCCTATTCTAGGGCTTATGGTTGAGCCAATAATGCACTAGACCACAAAAGGATATCTCTAAAAAACGGCAGACCTGGGGGAATTGATATTTATTGCATTTCCCTAGTCACATTTCCCGTATTCCAGTGAATAAGGGATAAATATTGAAAATCTGCAAAAAATAGTGAAATTTTGAAATTTCACCTCCACTTTGCTTTAATTTCGTTCAATACCTAAAGGGTTATCAAACTTCCTAAACACTGTTGTAAATACTTGTTTCTCAGATGGCGTCACTTATGGGGGTATCTAACATGCAGGCCCCTCAAAGCCAGTCAGAATAAAACTGGCCCCTAAAAAAAATGTATATTGCAAATTTTCTTGAAAATGTGAGAAATTACTACTAATTTTCTAAGCCACCTTTTTTTTTTTTTTTTTTTTTTTTATGACATTAAAGATTGATGCCAACCTATAGTAGACATATGGTAGATGCTAGTTATAAACTATTTTGTGGTGAATAATTATCTGTCTTGCACACACAAATTTTGGAACTTTCAAAATGACAAATTTTTCCAAATTTTCATGAAATTTTGATATTTTTCACAAACAAGCAAGGATTGCATGGATCAAAATTTCTTACTAACTTAAAGCACAATGTGTCACGAGGGAAAAAAATCTCTGAATCACATGAATAGGTAAAAGTGTCAAAAAGTTATTCTCACATAAAGTGGCACATGGCAGATTTCAAAATTACGGGTGTGTCAGGAAGGCCAAAACTGGCTGGGTCCTTAAGGGGTTAAAGAAACAAAATTCTATATAAATTTCTACATTAATTTAAAATAGGTTTGTTTAGTAATAGATAAATGTTAGTGTAAATGTGTAATTTGAAGGGTACTGTGTGATGGATACAAATAGATGATTCAGCATTTTAAGCATAGTTTGCTTTCTTTTTCATCCTTGATATGTACTTCCAAGGTAACAAAGAAGTAATGCAGTGGTTCCCCAACCCTGCCCCTCTCAGGAAGGTAGGGCTAACGGAGTGTGGCTCTAAAGTCTATTCTGGAAAAGCCACACCTATTGGTTTACCCGATTCAAAGGTTTACACAGAGTGTCTCTTCTGTGGCTTTTCAAAATTTTTGGGTTTTTTTTCTAACAAACGTGATTTAAAAATGCGTAAGCTACAAAAATGCAATGGGAGAAATATTTGGAAACCCCTTTAATACAAATCATTGGCTGCAAGTATTCAAGTATGTTTAAAGCTTTGTTGAATGCTACAGAGTGGAAAAATAAGCAAATTAATTTCATTGTTGCTTCCTGTTTTTCTTTTTAGCTGTCAATCTTCTTGAAAAGATGCTGGTGCTAGACGCAGAAAAAAGAATAACAGCAACTGATGCTCTAGGTCATCCTTACTTTGAGCAATTTCATATTCAAAAATAGAATGGAAGCAGACCCATACGATGATTCATGTGATAATCTTGACCTTCCTCTTGATGAATGGAAGTGTAAGTGATGACCTCCTTTTTACTGCTCTTGCTTTTATTAGAGTTGTTGCATGTTTTGTATCTTGCCTAGTTTTTGGGGTTGACCAAGGGGCCCCAGTCAAAATATTAGGTGTAAAATTCACTTTGTTTCCCTTGAACCAATCAGGCGCCCCCTTTTATTTTTCCAGAGCCTTATGATTGATTTCGGGGACCCAACAAAATGAGTTTGTACCCAGGGCCGTTTTCAAAAATGTTTACCCAAAAGGTTATTTTGCTCGCGTATCTTGGCTATGTGCCATTTACTGCTCCACTTCAAAAGAACACAAGGCAGTCTCTTCTTTCAGTAGTAAAAAAAAAAAACAAAAAAAAAAAAAAAAAAATGGCTAGACATCCAAAAAAACATTTTAAAAAAAAAATAAATAGGTGCACCTGGGGGAGGCAATAAATACATCTATTTTAAATGTCACGGCACACTATTTCTTCTTTTTCAGTAGTGGGGCAGGTGATTATCTTTCCCGTACAGGAAAAAATTACAAACCCAAAAAAATTATAATGTTTTTAGGGTGTTTAAACAGTTCCTGACTGGGCCGTTCATCCCCCTTCCTGACCAGGCACATTTTCCTTTTTTTTTTTTTAGTGCACACAGGTGTGAAAGCTATAACTCTTTTTAATGCTTGGTTATCCTGCTATTTTTTTTTTGCCTATTTTCCAAGGTATGTTGGGCTTTATTTTTATGTAAAATTTTTTCCTTAGTTGTTTTTTTTAATTTTTTTAATTTACTTTTTTAACCGCAAATGTGATGTTAAGATAAGTTGTGTAATAGTCACTTTTCCATCACGGTATTTATCTATGTAGAAGATAGAAAGTTTTAGGGTCGTCTGAGGTGGGACTAAAAGCTGCAGCGAGGACTGTTGAAGTTTATTTAATAATTTATTGCTTGTTTTTATTATTTTTTTTTATTACTACCTTATTTTACATACTTTGAGCCCTATAAGGTCAGAAAAAGACCTCTGGGGGGCATTTTACATTGATTTCCCAGAAGCCACCACCTTTACATACTACAAAGCTGATCTGGTGTTCTTGTGACCGTTGAGGGCTGTATATACAATCATAAGGCAGGGACATTAATAATTCTTCCCTGCCCTTTTCTGGGGAGCCAGGTAACAACGCTGGGTTTTCCACCTGAAGTTGCACAATTAGTGTACAGCTGCCATCTTTGACGGGACATTCAAAAAATCCTTTCACAGATCTACCACCCCGACATTTATAGTCAATGGGCAGTTGGCAAAAGTTTAAAGCTAGTTGAAAATCCCCTGTACTGGGTTTTTAAAAGCTTGTGACACATTCTTTTTTCCACTCTTGGGCTTACTTACAAGGGAAGTGACCCCTTTTTTCCCCCAGTGGCCGATTCCAAGGGAAAAAGTCTGTTTTAAACTGCCCGTAAGGGTTTTAAAACAAAAAATAGGATAAAAAATTAGAGAAATGAACTCTGAAACTAAGGAAAATATTGGTTTTGTGTCATGTCTTCTTCCATTTGGGGATTTTAGTGCCTTTTTGAAAAACCTTTGAAGTGGGTATTATTTGTCTGCAGAGTGTACTGTATCCAAGAGAGTATTTGGGCTTATAGTCTTGAGTCAAATTGCCAGCCCCTTGTGTTTTAAACAAAGTGCGTTCTTTGCAGTGAGATCTTCTAGTTACTGTACTTCGTAGAGTGATCCCGGGAAACCCCGCACATTCCAATACACTCTGCAGTATTCTGAAATAATCGTTTTTAAATTTTTAAAAAGCCCGATTTTTTTTTGGCGCTTTTTCCTGTTTTCAAAGATGTGGGTTTTGTCTTTTGCTGAAAGGGAAAAAGTTTAATGCCCACATGGTTAAAAAATACACACAAACGTTTCCAGAAAATTGGCCATGGTGTGTTAAAACTGTTAGGCGAAATTTTTAAAGGTAATCGAATGTGTTTAATTTCCCTCTTCCCACTTGACACACCCCGTGGAGCTTCCGTCTTTTATTGTGCTCCATGCTGCACACATGGCAGCAGGTGCAGGGGAGTAATCCAGGGTATAAAGTAATTATTTTTCACCCGAGAAATGCGTGCACATTCCCCCAAAAAAAAAAAAACCCACAAATTACTGCTCCGTTTCTCTCCGAGAACACTTTAACAGTGGATTATTAAGAGAAAGCAGCACAATGACTAAGCCAGCTATTTATGGAAAAAGAAGACTTGGCTTTGTGGAAATGGTGCGGGGGTATTTTGGTGTGCATGGATCAAAATGGCATACATCTTTGATTTCTCTTTGTATTATGTGTCGTTCCAGGACCATTATGCTTTTATACAATGTCTTTATTTTCTTTTATTTCTCTAAAATTGTAAAGCAGCGCAATGTTCTATTTCTTTTTGCTCTTTGCTGTTTGGTTAGAAGGATGTTGTTTAACAAAGTATGCATAATTCCTAAAAATTTAAAATTTTTTAAATAAAAGTGAAAAAATGTGTTGAAGCCATTACATTGCATGTCCACTCCAGTGAACTCTACTAACATGCCATTAAGGGCTGTCCCCCCTGCCGGGGGTTTTTGGCCCGGTTTTTCAGCGGTTTCTTTTGCAGACCGCTGACAAAAAACGGGGAAAAATAAACACAAAAGGCTTATGGAAAACCCCTGCCACCCCCCTTGACGGGTTTTCCCTCCGGGGGGTTTTTTTCCCCCGCAAAAAATCTACCTTTGGCTTTTTATAATTCTCTGCTTCATGGTTTTCATTGACAAGTTCGGTTGCTGGAAATGGTGCCTGCCTCCATTGACAGCACTTGTTTTGAATTCAAAATTCCCTATAATGTTATTCGAAAGATCTTGCTTATAAGAAAACTGACAACATGTTAAAAACATGGCAAAATCGGAAGTAAGCTTTAGTGCCATCATGGATTTGGCAGTGTTTTTTTCTTTTTTTTATTGCCTTTAGCTGTTTCCCTTCAAAATTTTATATGTTAGCTTCAAAATAGAAAAAATATCCTACATCTCATTAAAGGGCCGTTTACACTGCGTTTATGGATCCAATTTCGGATCCGAAAATCGCATCCAAAAACGCAGCGGCAATCGGATCCCAACAGATCCAACACACAGCTGCATCTTTGGATGGGTGTTGGATGAGCAGGGTGCTCTACAGTTTTTAAATTTGGGTTTTTTTTTCCTGTGTCTTTCGGCCAAGAATTGCATGTCAATTGAGAATTGAATGGCCTTTGGCCAAAACTGTGTGAAAAACAATACGTGTTTATTTAAAAAGCAATGTAAACACAAATTTCTTTTTATTAGTACGTGTTTGGGGTTCAACAGAGGATCCAAAAAACGATCTAAAAGCCATATGTTACACAGACTCAGCAGCTGTGGAACATCCCAATAGTGGTAACATTTTTTTGGAAACCCAAATTTCGCTTGATGATAGTTTATATATAAATTTAAATAGAGGTAGTTTTTTATTCTGTCTAAATTTTTTTTGCAGTTTTCACTTGGCAGTCTTAAAATGCACCAGATTTTTCACAGTGTTGAGATATCTGGGCCATATTTAGGCTGTCTAGTCAAAGTTTACACTTTTTATTAGATGGTGTAGTTTATGCCACTAATTGCACTAAAATTTTGCTGCATTTTTTTGGCAAGCAACACCCCCTTTCCATGAAGCCATGCCCCTATTGTCAGATGCAACAAAGAACCTGAATATATTAAATGATATAGTGTAAAGCATATATATGTACCATTTTTGAAGTGGTTTTGTTTATATGGAGTTGATGGTGCAGTATAAATTGAGTTATCGTCACTCTGGAGATTCCAGCAGTACCACGTTTATTTGGTTATTATTTTGTACCACTTTTCATTTGCAGTGCTATTTAAGACAACTCTCTTGTTATTCCATCTATGGACCTAGATGAGGACTCATTTTTTGTGGACTAAAGTATGGTTTTTATTGATACTGTTTTGGAATACATGTAGCTATTTGAAATTAGTTTTTTTTATTTTTGAGGGAGGCGATGTGATTAAACAAATGCAATTTTGCCTTTTGGGTTTTTTTTTATTTTTTTACCTTTTTGGTTTTCACCTTACGGGATAAATGTTATCTTTTTTTATATTTCAGATTTTTAAGGATGCAGAAATACGAATTATGTTTAACTTTTTTTTATTTGTGAAATGGTACGATCAGGGTGTCTTGAACTTGTATTATTTTGTTTGTTTTTTTAAAGCTTTTTTTTTTTTTCTCCTTGTAATTTTAGTCCCCCATGGTTTTTGACAGTCAGCCAGAGCTCTTGTTTGTGCATTGCTCCACAATACAATAAGTGTTCTAAAATGTTTTTTCTATGGCAGGGTGTAATAGAAGTACTAAGATGGCAGACATGGAGGCCTTCTTTAGGTCGTCCGCAGCCATGACAAACAGCATTCTACAATCACATTGTGAGGGGAACCAATTAACTGCCTTCCACAACAGAGCACGGCAACATTAAGATGCAGCATCTAAGTAGTTAAATTCGCTGGGATTCGAATTTTTAAACTGCAACGTGTGAAACTACCCTAATACGCACGCAGAATGTATGCCGTTTACCCCTTAACGACAATGTAATTATCGGCACATCCTATTGTCGGCAAGGAGCTATGTAGCAGGTTTACTTAGTAAGTCCTCTACATATGCAGCAGCTGCCGGCTAATTACTACAACCGACACCCACCTCTAACAGCAGAGATTGGAGCCGACTCCAGTCCCTGCTGTTTAAAGCTTTAGACACTGCACAACATTCCTCCCTCAATGGCAGCTATGGAAACTTACCCTTCCATAGCCTATATTCAACATAAATGCACACTAACAAATCACAGCTCAATCCCAGTGGTATGCGAAGGTCCCTTTCTCCATATATGCATTAATCAATGTATAACCACTGTGCTTATTATATCCACAATACTTTTCTTCTTTCAATTAACTTCTGTCTGTAGCAGTAGCAAGTTTGCTATGTTTCAAGGGCACGTCCTCTATGTCAAGCATCATGCGTGATCTCGAAATGTAGCAAACTTGCTACTGCTACGCATAGCCACAGCAAACATTCCTCATATCTTGGTTTAAATGGACTGCATATCTTGAAGTAAGACTATTCTTATTTTTATGAGCCAATTTCCATCCTTCATGCTAAAGAATCACAGTATAAATATCTGTATGGAACTTGCACAAATAATTTAAAATGATGTTTACATATAAATGAAATGTCATTAGAAGTCTATTGAAAGAAGAAAATTATTGTGGATGCAATACACACAGTGGTTACACCCTGATATTTTCAGACTTCCATAGCCACCATGTTAACGTATATATTAATTTCCGCCCTAGGAAGTAAGTTATCGAACCACCATCTTGGTACACCCTTCTGCATTATTTGTATAATTGGAATAAAAAGTGATCAAGTAGTCACATGTATCCCAAAATGGTAACAATAGAAACTATACAGTCACTTTTTAGTTAATATTCCGCTTTTATATAATCGTATTACTACCAATGGTCTATACACAGTAGAGCTTACTCAATGCTCTTATAGCACTATATTATTTTGTGTGTGTATATATGTGTATGTGTGTGTGTGTGTGTGTGTGTGTGTATATATATATATTCACTTTTTTTTGCATCCTATTATTCAAATCCGTGTATAATACAATCTTTAAATCACTTAAAGGGGTTGTCTGACTACACGGTATCATCTTACCTCAGTCCTGTTTTCTTGGCTTCATTTTGAATTCAGGGGAGTGTTTACTGGCTTCCACTGGGCTGCAGTAGAAGCCAGGTCTGTAGCTATTGCGACCTGAGGAGCTGATGCAGCCCATACAGATGGGATATCTAGGAATAGGTAGGACACTGTTAATAGACATATATTGCAAAGCGACTTGTTTTTGCAAGTTCTTTAACATAAAAAGCAATCTTAATAGTGAGATAACCCCTTTAATGCATTCTTAAGCGAAGACATTGGCAATTATTCTTTAGAAATGAGTGGTATACTTATTTTTGTGGGTTTTACACCTTCAAAGCCACAATCTCTTTCCATATGCGGTAGTAAAGAGTAGCCTGGACAAGAAAGATTATATGTATGGAAGGTTATATAACTGGGCAGAAGAACGTTCCCGTATTCGGTAGATGAATCGTACATGCCAAGATAAAACTAATACTAAGAGTGCATCAAATTCTAGAGACTCCCAGCATAGTGAATGTATGCAGTTAAGATCTACGATGAGGAAGAAAAACACAGGTGATAAGAATTTTTTTTTAGAAGAGACAACCTCACAAGAGGAAAGCGATCATGGAGCAGGTGCTGGACAGATAGGAAACAATACAAGACAAAAGTCTCAACAACACGGCAAAATGAAAAGGAGAACATAGATGCTTTATTGCTTAATATCTCCTCAAAGGAACTTACTCAAGCCCAGACGTCCTTAATTAGCAAGGGTCTCAATTATGTACCTATACAAGAACAAGAGCTATTTGATTTTTTGGGTAGATTTAAATAAATGTCGGAATATCAGACCAAATAAAGTGTATAGAAAGAGTAAATTGGATCCGGAGGTTAGTTGTTCAGTGAAAGAGCATGTTTCGTCTAAATGGAGTGAGGTTCGGCCGATGGGGAAACCTAATTTTGACAAAAAGAATTTTTTGCAATAAAAGAACTAAGGAATAATGCCAGTGTAATTATCAGAAAACCTGTTAAAGGCTTAGTTGTGATGAATCGGATTCAATATGTGGAGGAAGCGATGTCCTAACTCACAGATGATAAAGTATATCAATCCCTTCCATTGGATCCGACCAGTGATATAACAGTGGTTGATTGTGGGGACCTTAGAAGATGCAGAGTTGACTGGTATCATTACGGAATACACAAAGGAGATGTTGATTAGTGAAGCACCTAGGGTTTCTGTTTTTTATTTGGTACCTATTGTACACAAGTCTATTGAATCCCCCCTCCCTCCCCCAGGTAGATCCATTGTCTTCGGGGTGAATTTGTTGCTGGAACTCATAGCCGCGTATATCGATTGTTTTCTGCAGAAAATGGTTAGTGGCGACGTACACGTTTTAAAAGACACGGGCCAGTTCCTACCAGCTATAGCGGCTCTGGATCCCAGCAACCTTAGTGATGTGCACACTGGACATAAAATCGCTCTTTGCCAATATTCCTTTTAGTGAAGTAGTGAGAGTGGTCACAGAGGCTCTACATGAGGATGAGACACTGAGCAATGCGAAGGTTGCTTTTCTGATATCATTGTTGAAGATTGTATTCACTAAGAATTTTTTTCATTTTGGTTCACAATTTTTCTTGCAACTTCGATGGGGTCCCCTGTCACTCCAAGTTATGCAAATTTGTATATGATGAGCTTTGAAAGAAATGTTGCATTTGATTCTGTGTACAAGGAACACATAATTAATTGGATTAGATATGTCGTCTTCCTGTTGTGGGTTGGTTCGGTGTAACAATTAATGAAGTTCTACAGATATCCGAACAAACAGCAGCCATTTATCAACGTTCTCAATGAATAGAAGCGAGACTGTGATACAATATTTAGATATTGAGGTACAGAAACAAGTTAACCGTTTATATACTACAATGTATGCAAAAGGGCTGAATCAAATTCATTTGTTACATAAAAAAAGTTTCCACTCTCCACAGACATTCAAAGGTATTCCCAGGGGCCAGTTCATTTGTGCCCGCCGAATTTGTTCCACAATGGAGGCATATATTCATAGTATGAATACAGTTATTGCAAAATTTAACAAAAGAGGCTACAATAGGGAAGAACTACTAAAAGTAGGTATGGAGGTTTTACAGAAACCTAGAGTAGAATATTTGAACATACAGGTGAAAAATAGGACGATCTGTTTTTATAACTAAATATGATAAACATGTACAACTAATTAGGAATGCCATTACTAGAAATTGGAACGTTTTGAGAAGTGCTCCAGTATATGGGAGTCTATTCATACAGATACCTAAGTTTGTTTTTCGAGAAAAGGTTGTACTTTGGGCATCAGACATCAGGGAGAATAGAGGACCTAGACAAAAAGTATTACAAACAAGAAAACTGGGTACGTACCCCTGCTTTGGGTGTCCGAATTGTACGTCAGTGAGTCAAGGACCCAACTATCAACCATCCCAATAAAGGTACTTTGATTAATATTAAAGGTTTTTACACCTGGGAGAGCAAACAAGTAGTATATTTACTGAAGTGTCCATGTGGACAACCATATGTTGGCCAAACGAGTAGATGTATACGGGCACGATTGAATGAACATAGGTCAGCTACTAGGACTTATAAACAAAAAAAGAGAACAGCTAGTGAAGGAGGGGGTAAAATAAAAAGATGTGAATAAGGACAAAGTTAGGGCGTTCGGTGAGAATACTGTTGCTAGACATTTTTTCAAGAACAGACACAGAAGGCCACATGTATGAAAACTGTCTAGGTCTAAGATTCACTTTTTTGCCCTTAGCAACTAATCAGAGCACCCCCATAATTTCATGTATTGCTATGCAAAAAAAAAAAATAAAATAAAAGGGGCGCTCTGAATGGTTGTTATGGGAAACAAAGTGAGTTTTAGACCTAGACAGTTTTTGTACATGTGGCACAATGTGTCTGAATTAGTTTGGAAGATGTTACGGGAGACAGTGCAGTGCAGGTTAAACAACCTCTCTTAAAGAAGAAGGCATATTGGATAGTTTCACTTGAGTCTAAGGGCCACATGTATGAAAACTGTCTAGGTCTAAAGTTCACTTTGTTAACCACAGCAACCAATCAGAGCGCCCCTCACATATTTCTAGAGCACGATAAGAACTGAAAGGTGCACTCTGGTTGCTGTGGGAAAAAAAGTGATATTTAGAACTAGACAGTTTTCATACATGTGGCCCTAAAAGTCCAAAAGGGCTTAGTGAAGATCTTAATTTTAAAGTATTTTTTTTATAATGGCAAAATGAAGTATAAGGGTTAATTAAGATGGATATAAATAAAGTGAAAAGTGGCACGCATGCATGACAAAGGAGGCGTGTCTTTCCTCTGAAACATTGCACGAGTGTGCAGCACGGCTGGTTGTCCAGGCTGCTCCTTACTACCACATATGGAAAGAGATTGTGGCTTTGAAGGTACAGAACCAACAAAAATAAGTATACCACTCTTTTCTAAAGACAAATAGCTAATGTCTTTGCTGAATAATGCATTAAGTGTTTTAAAATTTGTATTACATACGGATTTGAATAATAAAATGCAAGAAAAGCAAATTTGCTTATATCGGTTTATATACACAAAAGAATATAGAGACTACACTTCAGCACTCAAAAATGAACTGCCACTCCGGTTTAATAGGTGGAAAAAAACAAAAAAAATTATTGGTCGCAGAAAAAGGCGCTGCAGTGCAAATTTAAGAGATTGAACCAACCTGCAGAATACAAATAACACAACATTTATACCAAAGGGTGTAGACCTAAAAACAAAAACCCGGCAAACATGGCGCAAGCATGTTTTTTTTTTCTCATTTCGCCCCAATTACAATTTTACTTCTGTTTCCTAGTACATTCTGTGGTACAGTCAAAAACAAGTCTCGTGTCTGTGGATGAAAAAATAAATTTAGCCTTTTGGAAGGCAGGGGAAAAAAACGAAGAGCCAAAAAATTATGACCAGATAAATTGACCTAGATAGATCAGTGGATAGATATCGACTTATGTGAATTATTCGTGTGGAACTGCATTTTAAAAATAAAGCCACAGTTGATGGAAATAAATTGCAAGAAATTTTGTAGAACCAGGCCCCTTAACAATGAATTGCGTTCTTCTGGTGCTTTGTGGTAAAGTCTTCAAGTTCCTTGCATGCAAAGAGCACAGCACAATTTCTATGTTTGGAGCTGTGCAATTTGATGGTTTGATTGTGTTTTAATTACAGGTTCTGTGATACCATGAGATCTGCACGACTTTTCAATTGTTCTGTTAAAAAAAAAAAAAAAAAAACTTTCGCTTGTTTAAGAGACTATTTTAAACTCATTGTAAAGAACCGTTTTCAGTGCGAGTTGAACTATAAAGTCTTCCACATAACCCAGAAGTCCTGGTGGATCCTTTCTAAGAAACACAAACTGGATGTCCAGGAAAAGTCCTCTGATCCAGATAGTTTACATAAAACAGGCTTTAAAGGGGTTGTATCATTTTATTAAATGGTCTTCAGAATAAGGGGACAGTGAAAACAAGCAACTTTGCCATTAGATGTCATTAGCAAAGCTGTCTTGTTTTCCTTATCTTCTGTTTACACTGATCTCCAGTCCTGGTCGGATCCCTCCTCCTTGCATTTCACTAGCTGAGAGCTCATTTACATTCTGTTCGGCGATACATCCCCTTTAAATAAAAAGGAAAGTAAATTAGCTGTCTGATCAATTAAACGTTACAATCTCCAAGATAAGTATTATTATAGTGATATCTATGCCATTTTCAAACTTGTAAACAGGTATTTCCATAATCTAAAGTGATAGCATATTGCTGGGATATGCCATCAATGTATGACTCATGGAGGCCTGATATCCTGGACCCCCACTAAATATGGAAGGTAACCGCACTGACCACTTGCTGTGCCAGGAAACTGCTGAAAAGTTTCATTCGAATTATTGAGGATGTCTGCTGTCCCCTTCTTACCCAGGGACAAAACATAACTGAAAGGCTGAACGAGGCTGTGGCCTTTTTCAAAGGGATTTGGGAAATTCCAGAGTGGGACTTTTAATCGCTTTAAAGTGATGACATAAACTAGCGATATATCTTTAAAATGGGAAAACACTCTTCAAGATCCAGCGATTTAAAAATAAAAATGTTTTACAGTTCTTTAAAACACTTATTGTATTTCCTTTCTTTTTAAAGGGAGCACGGGTTTTTAGGGTTGAGTAACAAGTACTAAAGCAGTGTTTAAACAAGAAGACCATAGATAAATACGGAGTTCTCATTTTTCTGTTTGCCAAAAATAAAACCTTGTAGGACAGATGTTTTCCAATCCCCTAATATTTGCTGTAAAATAACACTGTGGAACAAAAAAAAATTTTTGGGGTGCCTAGAAATTGTGACCTTATTTTTGGTATTTTGAGTGCGCTGAGTCCCATCCATTTTGTTCTAGCATCTATTTTATGATTGTTGATTACTGTTCTACATTTTTTTCTTGTGATTTAGTTTGTTCTAATCTGTAAGCAGAGAATAATTGAATTTGTCAGCACATTAAGGGGTTTTTTTGCATGTTTTCTAATATTCTAAATTCTTTTTTCTGTTTTACATAAATTTCCCAACATTTTTTAGTACTATTGAGTGCCCATACTTCGAAGCAGCATTTTGTTGGAGTGGCAATCCCAGATCCAAAACAAAACCCTAAAGGGGAAAAAACAGTTGTCTTTTTCAGAATACCCCCCAAATATACTCAAAAATGTTCCAACTTTTAAAGCCCAAAAGAGTGTTCCCCCAGTGTAAAAGTGTTTGCTGGGATTTGTTACGGGAAATTAATGCTTACAGCCCCCCAAAATTTTTGGGGCTCTAGTTTTTTTCAAAAAATTAAAAATGATCTATACAAAGCCTGGGGGGGTTTAAAAGCGGGAACTTGGGCACTTTTTAAAAAGGCAGTTGCGCCAGAATTCTGGCACAATTTGTGCCAAAATAATGTACGTGCTTCACACAAGTTTTATGATGTTTTGAACTGCTTCTGGATACTTCTGCATCTTGTCTGACAAAAAGGTGTTTCCCAGGGCAGATGGGGTTTGGGCAGCAAACACCTTTTCCAAAAAAATTTAAAATTTTTGTCGCAGTTAGGGGCATAAATAACCCAATTTTAAAAGGTGAATTTTGGACTAAAGTAAAAACCTGCCCGATTTATAAAACACTTTCAAAATGGGGTCATTCTAAAAGTTATTGTAATTTTAAGAGTTAGGCATGTCTCACATCACTTGTTTCGGGTTGATTTTTCGGCTGATTCGTATTCAAATCTAGAAAATCCCCCTTTAAAACCACCCCCCAAGCAGCAAAGAAAATCTAGCTGTTGTTACACAACCAGTTTTTTCTGACACTTTTTTTTGAGCAAACCGCCCCAAAAACCCTTGATATGCGAAGTTTAAAATATGTTGGTTTTCCCAAAGGCATTTTTAAATTGTTAACATGGCCTTAGAGTCTTGATAGATTTCCTCACTCTTTATTTTTGATTTTTCTTTTGATACTGATCATTTCTTTCATAAGCCTTGCATTTGCTTCATATTTAACATAATCTTAGGTTTTTTTTAAAGCCCTTTATAATTCAAAATTGGGTAAAAAAAAAAAAAAATTCTACTTTTTTCTAATTTTCTAATGAATTGAGCGTAAACGCAGCCCTGCAGGAAAATATCATAATTGTGTACTTTTCACTTTCATCTGTAGGTGAAGGCATTTGATAATGATCATAATTGGGGTTACAGTGCTGAATTGAATTTTTTTTTTTTAACAATGGTTTTTTATTTAAATGTTGATTTTTTAATTTTTTAACAACAGATTTTTCGGGGAGGGAAAAAAAAATATGGGGAAAGAATGCCCACCCCAAATTTACCCCTGGTGAAAAAAACAAGTCACAGGTGAAATGAATTTTTCACACATGTAGATATTGCTTACTATATGAAAAGATAAATGTACTGTGACAAAAAAAAAAAAACACATTTATTAATGTTCAAATTGTGTATTCAATTTGTAGAAGGAATTTGAAATTAGTGTATAAGGGAACTACACATACAAGTTATTATAGCAAATTGCCATTATGTTTGAAAAAGGGATTACTTGATCCCGTGAAAGGGAAAAATCCAAAACTTTATGTAATGTGGGAAGAAGACAGTATTCCTGATGGTTTAACTTAAAGTGTTCCACAAAAACCAATTAATCCTAACTTAATTATTGATTTTAAATGTGCTTCATTGATGTAATGGTTAGTGAACGTAACCTGATAAGTGAAAATGGATCTGTCACTATTCATGACATGTCTGTGTTAGTAAATGCTTGTATTCCACATAGAATAATAATTCTGAAGCATCTTTTTTCTAATTCTGCATTGTGCTGTTTAATGTTATTTCCCCTGGAAATTAATACATAAAAGTGGGTATTATCCTTCACTATGTCCAAGTGGTATGTCACTGGACAGTCTGGGACTCTACATGATCCTAACTGGTAACACCCTATTGTCAGTTACTTGATGTCCTATGTGCATATACAATCACAATTCCCAATAAGTTGGAACGTTGTTTAAAATGTAAAGAAAGCATGATTACAGTGATTTGGAATCCATTCATAACAGAAGACAGAAAACATAACAGAAGTTGAAAGTTAGACATTTTTTTTATTTCATCTGTAGAAGAAAAAAGTTAGGACAGGGCCATGTCTACTATTGTGTAGCACACCCTCTTCTTTTTGACAACAGTCTGTAAATGCCTAGGGAATAAGGAGACCAATTTCCAGAGTTTTGGGAGCGGAATTTTGTCCCATTCATGTCTGATGTAGGCTTGTAACTGCTCAACAGTCCCAAGTTTTATAATGCGCCAGGGCCGTAACTACCGGGGTAGCAGACGTAGCAGCTTCCCCCATGGCCTGGGTGCTTAGGGGGCCTATAATCTCCAAAAAATTGGGAATCTTGCAAGAGAACAGAGTGTGACTTTTGATCACTATATTTACTATTTTGCCATAGGCAAACTTAAACTCTATCAGTTCTCTATCTGTAAAACACTAAAACGTAACTTTTATTATGTATAACTCTTAACCTCTTTGCACACTATTTAAAAACCTGATTTCTAACCTCCTCATTTAACCCTTTTTGCTTCTGAGAGAGGGAATAACTCCCTTTCTATTATCAAGTCTGGTGGAGCACCACCTATTAACAGGAGAGCCTTATATCTATAGCAAAGTACTAGCTCCAGTAAGGAGCCCCAGGGCAGCTGTTAGTTTTTCTGCTGCCCCGGTAGTCTCGCTCCTACACCCGCTGGCAATGTACATAACAATCCACTGCTGGCGGGGCAGAGCTGCTGGGTCCGGCACATCTTGCTTCTGGACGCTCTGGCCCGAGAGTTCAAAGGCAGGACTGTTTGGTGTTAAAGCAGAGCACTCTGCTAATCTATATGCTAGACCTTAAGCCTAGCAGGCGCCGGCCCACAGACGTGGGCAGCGCAGTGACATCATATCATCACGCCGTTCACACCAAGCACAGACTTGCCGGGAGCTGAGCTGGTTGCATCGAGGGACTGTGGGGCAGGTGAGTAAATTATTATTTTTTCTTTTTTTGAATATTAATCTAGCCTGTCTAAGCCCTGCCTGACTATATATGGCCCCTATAGCTACCTAGACCCTGTCTGACTGACTATATATGGCCCCTATAGATAACTAGACCCTGCCTGTCTGACAATTTATGGGCCCTATAGCTACCTAAACCCTGCCTGCCTACCTATATGGCCCCTATAGCCTATCCTAAACCCTGTCTGCCTACCTATATAGGTCAATATCCAAACAAAAATTAAGACTGCATATATGTGGCCCAATAGCTAACAAAACTCTGCCAATACGGGCCAAGTACACTATCTAAACCCAGCCTTCCTATCTTTATTGGCCCCTTTAGTTACCTAAACCCTGCCTTTCTGTTTATATGGGGATCCTATAGCCTACATAAACCATACCTACATGTATAGGTCCCTATACCCTACCTAAACACTGCTTTCCTACCAACCTTGGGCCCCCTTGTAGCCTGCCTAAACCCTGCCTGCCTATCTGGGGCCCACTATAGACTGCCTAAATGGACCCCATGTAGCCTAGCCATAGCCTACCTGCCTATTTGGGGCTCCCTTTAGCCTATTTACCTACCTACCTATGTGGGTCCCACCTATATCCTAGCTACCTGGGGCCCACCTACCTACCTTAGGGCTGTCTACTGAACTGGGACCTAACTACTGCCTACCTAGGGCCAATCTACATGCCTGTAGCCTGAGACCTGCCTAACTACTGCCTACCTAGGACCAATCTACATACTTGTAGCCTGTTTACCTGAGACCTGCCTATGTACTGCCTACCTACCTGAGGCCTATGTACTACCTACCTACCTGGGGCCTATGTGCTGCCTACATACCTCGAGCTTACCAACCTATCTAATGGGGTCTACCTACTTGGTAATATGATTCTGAGGGGTACAGGCCATAGTTGTAACACAATCTCCAGGGGTTGAATCCTCTGTTCCTTCCCTTTAGGAGACTGGGCCAGTAAGCTATGGTCTATACCCCTCTGCCATCTCTTGGAAGTTTGTACAGAAGTGGTGAGCAGGGAGTGAGGTGCTGGAAAAGTGAGGATTCTAAGATATTAGTGTCCAAATCTGCAGGGACGAGTGAGGACCGGGAGAAGTCATCATGACAGTCTGGACGGAGTGCAGAACAAAAGGGAAAGTCAATGACTCGCCAGGGAAACATCACCTGTGAGTCACAAGATGTAACTGTACTACAATCACTTATAAATCTGCAGAGTCTGTGTACATTGGTATCTACAACTATATGGTTCCTGTATGGTGGTAATATACAGTCTGCAGAGCACCTGTGTACACTGATACCTACCACTATATGGTCACTATACGGCAGGAATATTGGTCTTTGTATACAGATCTTTAGATCTTTATTCAGTAATAGTGTAGGGGCATTATTCAGTCAATATGTGGTGGTAATTTGTGGTCGTATTGTGGCGGTATAATCGGGTCCTTATGTAGTAGCGCTATTGGCAATGTTGGTCTTAGTATAGTGGGATTTTTATGGTAGCGGTATGATGGTGACATGTATGGTGAGGTATTTGACCCTTGTATTATCTAGCAACTGCATGTACCGGTAAATATTCATGGCTGGGATAGGTGGGGCCCCCCAAAAGTTTGCTATGGGGCCCAGGCTTCTCTAGTTACGCCCCGTTATGCGCCTTATGTTTTCTACTGGTGAAAGGTCTGGACTGCATGTAGATCAGTTTAGCAGGTGGACTGTTCTGCGAAGCCATGCTGTTGTAATTGATGCAGTATTTGGTTTAGCTTTGTCTTGCTGAAATATACAAGGCTTTCCCGAAAAAGTAAATAGGCCTTATTTATCAAAACTGTCCAGTAGTAAGACTGTCTTTGTTGCCTATAACAACCAATCAGAGCTCAGCTTTCAGAGCAGTATAGTGAATGAAAACGGAGTTTGGACTTGTTGTTCTGGGCCACAGATGCAGTGTTATTGTTATACAGCTTTCATAAATGAGGCCCATTACCTGTATGTGAGCATATATTATTCATAAACCACTCAGCATTGATAGTTCCATTAAAAATGTGTAGGCTGCCCGTGTCAGAGGCACTTATGCAACCCCATAGTATCAGAGACGCAGACTTGTGAACTGTGTGTTGATAAACAGCTGGATGGTCCCTCTCCTTGTAAAAGGAACCTGTCTGGTGGTTTTGCTGCCCTATCTGAGAGCTGGGAGAGAAGATGAGCTCTGTGATATATAGGTTTATATGATTTGATGCTGAATTCCGGAGTAAAAATCTGAAAAAAATCAGTGAAAGTGAAACTTAGTACTGTTGACCGTGCCCATGTACAGTGATTGACAGTTTGCTCTGTACATATACTGATGCAGGGAAAGCTGTTAATCACTGTAGCTAAGCAGGGTAAGCAAGACTCCTACTGTGTCTTAAGCAGTCCTATCAGTTTTTTTCTGCTTTTCATTCAGAAATCATGCTCCAAATCCTATAAATCTATGAATCACCAAGTTCAGTTTCTCTCCCTCTATTAAATCCTGCTCAGGTAGGATAGCATAAACCACCTGAAAGTTTCCCTTTAAGTCTGCAGGACATTGTTTCCTTAAAGGGGTTTTGCCACGAAGTGAGTTCCTTACCTCTTTATCAGCTCAGGAGGAGAATATAAACAAAGCATGCTGAGTCATGAACGCTGCAGGGGTGAGAGGGAGGGGGGTGAGCAGAGAGTGAGGAATCGGGGAGCGTCTCAAAAGTTTACTGAAATAATAACATTACAACAGTGGATTCTCTATACAGCAGACAGACTCATACACTGTGCTTTCTAACCAGTCCCTTGCAAGCTCTTTCATGTTCCCTGTCATCAGATAAGAAGTGAAAACACGCAAGCGTGGCCAGATCAGCTCCCTGTTAGCTCCTGGTCGTGTCTAATGTAAACTTTTAAGTAACTAAGGGGCATGAAAAGGAAGGATGTAGCTCTGACGGGCTTCATTTTTGTAATAAACAAAAATTTAGAAAAGTGATTAAATACCCATTTTAGAGGATCCCACGTCAACAATACATCGTGGCAAAACCCAATTTAAAGAAGCATCAATTTGTATTCTTCTGATCACAGAGCCGTTTCCATTTTGCCTCAGTCCTTTTCAATTGAGCCTTGGCCCAGAGGAGACGGCAGTGCTTTTTGATTGTGTCACTTACTTTTACAGCCTTTTCCTAACCCGGTCCAAACTTTTTTTGAGATGTGCTGCCGCCATGAATTTGTAATCGGACCTTTTTTCCATTTCATTCGAAAAAATAGACTTTCAACCTCCTGAGAAGTTGTTTCATTACGTTGTTTCATTATGCCAAAAGCGGTTTTAGATCATGCATCCTGTCTCTTCCTGATCAGCCTGTGGGTGGTTCTATAGCAGTGATCAACATAGCTCGGCATTTACAGATCTTCTAACAGCACTGATGTGAGAGCAGGAGATGTTATATTTAAGTACAGGGAGCTCCAAAAGCTCAAAATAAACAAGAGACTACTTGTTTCAGATAACACACAGTTCTCAAGCTGCCATCAGTCCGACCTGTGGTGACGTCACTCTCTATCGAATAAGACAAAGCAGAGAGAGAAAGGTAGAGGAAGTTAGTAACACAGAGAAATCTGTGTTAACTTAGGGCTGATAAAATCTTATCTCCTCAACAAAGCCAAAAAAATAGCAATATATTTGGAAAAATTCTTAATTTACCGGTTCCTACATGTTGAAAGCTAATCTTTGTAGTGAGACAACCCCTTGAAGGATTTTCAAATCATTGCATTCTTGTTTTCTTTACATTTTACACAACTCATTATGAAATTGCGGCTGTGCATATAATATCAAAAGGTACTGGCATATCTGTAAGGCCCCGTTCACACGGCTTATTTGGCCGCGGATTGGAGCCATACTGCGCGCTGGATTTGCGCTTCAGTACAGCTCCAATCCGACCCTGTCATTACGGTAATCCACAGTTCTCATAGAGAACTGTGGATTCCGTCGCTCCTCCCCGCTCGGCGAATCCGCCGCAGGGGGAGAAAGTGACATGAACATTATTTATGGCGCGTACGCGCCGTGAATAATGCATTGCCTATGGGACCGGCGGGCAGCTCCCCCGCCACTTATTCAAGCCGTATTGCGGGCGGGATCTGTCCCGCAAATACGGCTTGAATAAGTCGTGTGAACACAGCCTAAGGAGAATTTACAATTCAAGGTCAGTGAGAGTTTGTTCTTGGTTCCCTTCTTTACAGTCTAAAATTAAGCTTGAAGCTATCCCATTTCCTTGGCAGTGCATCTCCTCCATTCCTGTATACACTTGGTAATGTATTGTGTGTGAGAGGTGTGGCATTATTGTATGTGTCTATATACTATTTAATCACTTGATCTCTAATATAAGACACTTTAATACTAATGTTAAATATTATAGGTTATACACCTTAGATGACTTTCTATATTCAGGAATGGTGTGATTTGTATGCCTTGTTTGATATGGGCATTATTTTTAATTGTTTTTAGCCTTAAATTTGTACTATTTGTGACATATTAGTTTTTAATATTTATTATTGAATAAAGATTGTCAATATATATTTTCCTATGACTTTTTTGTCATTGTATTCTTTTTTGGTTAACATAAAATTAAGCTCTGAACAGAATCAGGACATTGAAGTTTTAACAGTAAAATCCTTGAATTACTTTTCCTTCCAAGTCACAAGACTGTTCTAAAATATTTCTTTCTGTTTTCTTTTTTGTATATAAATATGCTTGTCTTTTATAAAATCATGTGATTCCGTAGAGTGATTATAAAGTTCTGCAACAAAGATTAGGCTTGTACCATCAATGTCAAAGACTGATCTCCAATTATAGAAAACATTTGTTTGCAACTATTGATATTAAAAAGTACAACCAGTTATTAATGGAACTGTGTTTTCAGAGGAAATGTAAATGTATTCCTTAAATTAGTGTTAATCATTACAATACATTTTTAGTTTTTTAGCATAAAATCTGCACCAAATACTGAATTTTGGATTAAAGATTATAAAATTGAGAGAGCTCAAAAGCGAAGAATGTGGGTGACGTCTTCTAAGTCTCCTGTATGAAGAGTGGTTATTACAATTTATAAAAAAAAATTGTACATATTATATATATATTTTATGTGATAATTTTGACAAGTAATGACTCCTATATTGTTTACAATGAACTGAACTGTCAGATTAAATGCTTTTGATAGCTGTATACCCCTCTTTTTTTCAAATGCATGTCAATATAGAGAAAGATCTCGGTTTTAGCTTTTAACAGGCGTCGGGGTAAAAGGATCAGAACTGTACAGATGTCTATAAAGAGAGGTACACTGTATAGAAGTTGAGTAGTTTGCTTTGGACTGTGACCCTCTCTGACTGTTGGGAGTTGCATTTTAGCAAATAAGTCCAACTCGGCAATAATGGCTGAGGATACGAAAAACCTATATCAAATGGCTGGTATCATTTCTTGCATGTTTTTCAGGGAAGATAATTGCAGACAATTAAGTTTTTAGATGATTGCTAAATTAAAAACAAAAAATGCATGTAGTAAGAAATTGTCATATATGTACACTAAAAACTATACACATACCATTGCAGATGATTAAAAGCTGAAATAATGCATCATTGTTTACAGCAAAAAGTCAAATGTTGATGTTTTTTATAATTTTGTTGAACATTGTTCTCAACTGTACCACCCTGCTGTGAACGGCATGTGAACTGACCTCCTTCACATCTGCATTATGGGAGGGGGCATTTTAGATCCTGCTTTAGGTATTGCCTAGCCAACAGCTGTGTTCAAGCAGCTTCATATCAGATTTTTTGTCCACTACAACAGGATTATTACAAAACTACAATCATATAATCTGTTCTAGTTCTTTACTACTCTGAGACCAAGGCAACCATAATTGCTCAGTGTTTCCACCCCTAAACTCCAGCTGCTTTACCTGTATGACAGAAAGGCTTGCTGTTTGTTACTGGTTACATGGTGCTATCAAGCATTTGTGTGTTTTATCCAGCCTATACTTGTAAATTTTGCTGTAGCTTGCAGTGCCAAATTAGTAGTCTTACTGGGTAATAATATTTGCATACTCCATAATTTGTGTCAAAATTCTCAGGAATAATCAAACATTTGTTGTTTGCCTTAAATAGATATACAATGAGCATGGTGTTGTCTTGCATGGTACAAAAATAAACTCTTTATAACTAAACCAGCATCTGAGTGGAATGCTTATATTGCAGTATATGAAGATCACTCATCTTTTCTGCCATAAGAGCAAGTCCTAATTGTGTATATGCTTGTATGCATTATGCACCAGAAATCCTCTTTAGAACACAAAAACACTGCAGTGGTGTTGCTTGACCACCAGGTGATGCTGTAAAGAAACATTTTGATTACACAATGTTGTATTAAATATGGATATTAAGTTTGGAATAAAATATCAAAGCATGATGTTTAATCATAATTTTTATGTCCAGATAAAGTACAGAAGATAGATATAAAAGCAGAGCTGGGGAGATGGTTGAGAGGATTCAGCAGTTTTACCATAAAATGTGGGACATCTGATCACGTTTGCTAAAATATGTGATTCTGGAACTAAGCTTTGACTTATTTTATCCGATCAATAAAAATATGTAGAAAAGGTTTATGGAAGAGAGTGATGGGCATATAAGATTCAAGAGGTGTTTGACACCTTTAAGGAAACCTGTCACATTGAACATGGTATCTACAGAGCTGAGATGATTGATATATAGTTTGGGAAAGATTCAGCAGAACTTGTATTTATTCATTTAAATCCCTGCCTAATCTAGGTTAAGGAGTCCAGTAGGTAGTCTTGTCATTAATTGACAGCCATCTCTATATTCACACTAATTTAACAAAGGCTGTCAATCCCTGATAACACATCCTACAGGACTTATTAACCAAAAATAAGCTGAATGGATTTAAATGAATGAAATAGAAGTTCTACTGAGTTTTTCCTTACAGAACAAATTATTAATTTACTCAACTCTTTGTTCTCTATAATATGCTACCAGCAGATCTGATATATCATTTTCAATAAAGGGGTATTCCCATCTCATTGATTAGCTTTAAAGGGGTTTTCTCACTACAAAGATCATATCTGTAATGATGGGGACAGTAAAAATAAGCACTTTTGCAATTGGTTTGCGTTTCCTAAATCATTTAGTATAGCAGCTATGACCTAATCCAGGAAAAGATAGTGGTGCCGCACACCAATTCTAGTCAATGCGGGTGCTCTATGGAAGGCCAGAGGCTAAAGTTCCATACATAGAAAATCCACGGCACTCCTTTAGTAATTTTACAGATGAAAGGAATTTATTTTTTTACATGATATATTTTAACAAAGTCTATCATCAGCTCTCCATAATAATGCAAAATGCACAAAAGAGAACATTCTCCTCTTCCGTTTGCCTTGCCGCCCATCCTGCAGGTCCCTGAGGAAGGCCTTTTGGGCCAAAACGTCGGACCATATAGTGGGCATATCTACTGTTCTTTTGTGCATTTTGCATTATTATGGAGAGCTGATAACAGACTTTGTTAAAATATATAATGTGAAATAATAAATTCCTTTCACCTGTAAAATAACTAAAGGAGTGCCGTGGATTTTCTATACATTCAGCTATGACCTAATGTATGTGTCTAGAACTATTTCTGCAGAGGCCACGCCCCCTTTGCTGTGATTGGCTGTCTGAGATTTCATTCAGCCCGATTGGGACACGCTTCCTGTGCTGTGATTGGCTGCCTGCATTCTCTTCCCTATGAGTTGTTTAAAATGAAAGTGAAAATGGCTGCTGTCTGTGTTCATATGGTCTCTCACTGCACTCCGAGCTGTGTAATAATGGATGCATGAACTCCTCTATACTCCTTCTCTCAGTGACAGTTCTATGTGAAGGATCTGGGCACCTACTGAGTCTCTAGCTGCTAGATTCCCTACCCCCCCCCCATATAACACAGCCTTATACACAGAGAGCATGTCACAGCTCTGCAGACCTCCTGCAGTGGTCGGCTCTCATGTCTGCAGAGCTGTCACCTTCCTCCCAGGCTCCAATCCTTGTTACCAGAACAACTGCATTGATGTAAACAGTTATACATACAGCCTGAACTGATGAAGCACATGTGAGGCATGCACTCTGCTACCCCTCTGTTATCAGACAGGAGGTAGAGAGGGGAGCAGAGTGCATTTCTCACTTTTGTTTCACCGGTTCAGGCTGTATGTATAACTGTTTACATCAATACAAGTGTTCTGGTTACGAGGAGCTTGTGTAGTCTGAGAGGGAGCTGACCGCTCTGCAGATATGACAACTGACCAGTGCAGGAGGTCTGCAGAGCTGTGACATCCACTCCCTTCCACTGCTCACACAGGATGATAATGTCAATAGTCTTCATTGAGGGAAGACACGCCTACTGGAAGAAAAGAGACATGCCCCTGGATTTGAAGCTGTAAGAGAGCGAGAGAGAGAAAGCTGAAGATGCCCATGAGAGCCTGTAATGAGAGAACACCCTTAAGCATCTAGACAAAGGTAAATAAAGATTACCAAATACATTGCTGTTCCAAATTTCCTTTATTTTAGTCACAGCCTACCCCTCTTTCCTCTAGAAGTGGAGATTCTGGTGACTGCACTCCCTGCTGTGTCTTATCAGCAGGGCAGAGATTGCTTCTTATTCTCTGCTTTTATCTTTCTTCTGAGAAAAATATTAACCCTTGGAGTTACTGACCTGGGAGTGGCCTTGTGCCATCCTGTCAGGTGTGCAAAGAACATATCTGTGCATTTACATCAAAGATAATGTCGGAGTGACTAAGCCGCTAACAGTGTGTCTTGGTAGCATGTAAGATATTATCTCACTAAACCGTACAGATATAGAAATGTGCTGAGTCTTCTCTCTATTATGTCACCATCTCCATCATCTGACAGCATCCATAATTCTTTATGCTTACTACCACTTAGTACCATGGGTATGTGAGTATAAGGATTACCATTGTCATTTGGCATTGTTTTTTCTCTCTCCTGTTATATCAGTATTCTCTTTTTTCATAGAGTAACCCAGTTTCTGAAGTCCTTCTGATTCATTGTTATCTTGTGACTTTATGAATATATTGCCTAGTGTTAACCGTTTTTGCTATATCACTATATACATAATATATATATATATATATATATATATATATATATATATATATATATATATATATATATATATATATTTAGTAATTTTTTTTTCCCCTATCTCCATCTTTTGTCTTGCTAGCATTTTCGCTGCCTGAATAATCTGGCTACTTCAGGGGAAAAGCATTGGAGATAATCTTTATATGGGGATTGATAGTACATTCATCGTAACAGTGTTATAGCAATTTTTCAATATCTGTTTCTTATTCATTACTTTGTTCCCTTTTTTTTGAGAATATTGTAGAGATTGGTTGATGAGTTGGTCCGCCCTTTTCGGGGAGGTAGTAGGGTTTATAGGGTGCAGAGTTATTTTTCACTGTTCGTGTATTTGTGTTTTATTATTGTTCATTAAAAGTTAAGTTTTATATCTGATTTGAGGATATCTCCTCTTGCAGTGATTCGCATATTGATTCACCAAAGAAACTAAATTTGAATTTGCATGGACTAATAAACATACATGTATAAAAAATAATGCATCTTTATTTACTTGCACCTTATTATTTCATCTGTTTGTTACTGTATGGTATATATATTTCACCCATCAGGGAGTAGCTGTATTATTATTATTTATTTTCATAATAAGTTCCATTAATTCCAGAGCGCTGTACATTTGAGTGTTTTACATACATAACATACAGTATGTCATACAGTGGCAACAATAGATAACTAACAACTGGTACAGAGAGAGAGAGAAGACTCTACCCGCAAAAGTTTACAATTTATGGAAGGAGGAAAGTGACAGTAGGTGAGGGGCAGACATGTTTGTGTGGTGGGATAGGGGCAGCAGGGTTATTGTAGGTTATAGGCTATCCTAAAGAGATGGGTTTTCAGGTTGCTTTTGAAACTAGTAAAGATGGCAGAGAGTCTGATGGTTAGTAACTTGAACTGTATTCTTTGGGCAATAGGTAGCCAGTGAAGGGATTGGCAGAGAATGAGCAAGGAGAGAGATGGACAAGACGGGAGGTCGCAGAGAAGGATGTCGCATTAGTGAAGGCGGGAGATGACAATGTGGTTAACTAGCAGTTTTGTAGTGTCAGAATTAAGGAAAAAACAGATTTGTGAAATATTGTGCAGGCAGAGGTGAGGGTTTGTCTGACTTTTTTCATCTCTTACCTGCTTGTGTTGTGTATGTCTCCTATGTAATCGTATTATTGTTTAAAATTGAATAAAGAAAAATACATTACTATTTACACTTGCCTATGTTTATTGGTCCTTTGATTTGGTAATATGCGACACTGTAGCTCAGGGTCACTAGGTGGCAGCACTTCCCATACAATTTATGTAGGGTTCTTATGTAACAGCCACAACACAAAAAACATATGGCTATTAATTAGTATGAAAACTTCAGCAATTTATGGTGTAACCACATGGCATTGCAGATTTGGGCCACACACCACATGAACCTGCATTAAAGTTGTGACTACAGAATAGGCTAACAGTGCCCATACATATTAGACTAGGTTTGTATCATGTTTATGATGTGCATTTAGAGCAAATGCTGGGGAAATTCCTGGCATATGCTAAATATGCCTATAGGGCTTAATAGCCCAATGGAGTCCAAAAGCTTGTCCTTTTGGCCTCCATTTAGCTAGTATAAGTCTGCATACTGTAAAAAGGATATTGAATAGTGTAGGAGCCTGTGCTATTCCATTTAACAGCATTCAGTTATGCTTAAAATGTACTTCAATGGGGTCTTAAGCTGACCAGTCCTTCTGATTGCCCAATGATCTAATGTGTAATGAAGGTAGCCAGACAGTCTCCTGACAACAAATGTTTGGGCGAAGAAGGATTGGGCATGTTAAAGTGCAACCCTTTGTTCCTCCTGGAGATGAGTGGTGCAATAAGTGTCTGCAGTGACTTATTCTTATCTCATCTCCCTATCTCTCTCCTGAAATGACAGATTATGTTCTGCCCAGCACTTATATAGATATAGGGAAGTTCTGGCAACAACCGTCATTAATATTTCCATATTCTGCAAGTGGAAATTATTATAAATTAAACAAGAATCACACCTGCAACACATATGTAAACTATTGTGTTTTTTGGTTTACGATGATATCGTGTTAATTAGGCATCTTCTGGTTCTGACAAGTGCCAGATTCCAAACATAGCAAATTACTAGATGGTTCTAGGAATCCTATTAAAAATTAGCAATTTCCTGAAAATCGGTGTGCAGCTTTAGTACTTCTTTTACAGGAAGATAAAAAAATACGCAGTCACTATTACAATCCATATGAAAGGCCTTGCGGACCAGATTGTATTGGGTTTTAGTCCATTCATATTCACGCTCAGATTAACAGAAGTGTATAGAATAGCTGTAGTTTATGAGATCTGGAAGCAAAGACTGAGGTCATCACTGAATAAGTAATGAATAAACAATCTCTAGAAGATGTGTTAAGGGGAAATCATTTGATGCAATTTCAGGCATCGATAAAACTGGCAAGTGCCATATTTGCATTTTTGTGGGAGAAATAAACAAGTAGACTTTGCAGCATTAAGTAGGTCACCTAAAAATAAACCTGCAGCCTGAGACATTTATAGGCAGCTCCTGTGAAAATGAACCACTTCTAGTAAAAATACAGATATATTAACCAACCATTTCTTTTTAGTACACTGTGGCTGAAATGTAAAGATCATGACCGAACAAGAGCATTTACCCACTATAGTTCTGTCATCACAAATTCACCACCACTGGATGGAGTGACCCAATTCCCGGCCTTTTAGCTAAGATCAAGTGTAGGATTTGTTCGGATTAGTTCCTATCAGACAGTCCACTGGTAGTGTTCTGGTAATGGACTGGGGAAGCTGCATATGATGTGTGTACCCACCATGGCCCAACGGCTACCTGCATGTAATTCAGGCCTGATTAAAGTAATTAGATTGGGAATGAAAGCCAGAGGTGTGAAGTGCCCCAGAAGTGGTGACACCCAGGATGCTCTAATGCACTAGAAAAATGGCACACCCAACAGTGTTGTTTTTCACGTCTCAGAGCACAATCACCTCTCTTTTACCCATCCATCTTGCAAGGTAACATATCAGGAATTTTTATCATTCTGGCTGAATGTCTTATTTATATCCTTATTTTATATGTTACCTGTATGTTCATGACACTATTTGTTACACAATTAATCAGTGTGTGGCGCCAATATAGGATTTTCCTTTCTGAGGTCTAAGGGATAGTGTGTGGTCATCTTGCAACCCTTTCTTTGAGATAGAAGGCTAACCAGATTTCAGCCCTTTGGTAGACTCAGAGGAGGCAGCCCAGGTAGAAGCCAACATCTGGACAGGTTTCCCTAGCTTTAAGGAAGAGGGAACAATGACCCCTGACTCATGCAGTCCCCAGGACGTTGAAGAATTTTTGTTAGGGAGCCCTACTCTTTTCAGGAAGGACTTGCAACAGGCCGCTTGCTTGTGCACTTTAATATGTAGTTGTGTGAAGAAGGTAAGCACTCGGGCTTTTAAAAAAAAAAAAAAAGTGATTGAGGAGGGTCCGCCCCTTTCAAGACAACTCTTCAGCAGGCAGTAGTCAAGGATCAATACTTATATAGTGCATTATGCACAACGGTTTATTATTGCTCTATTGTTACATAACTGCAATTACAGAGAGTACAAAAGAGTTAAAAAGAAATCACAAATTACCATTACCACCTAAAAGCATGGCTGTCATCAGAAGTCATATGCAGACAAGGGGCCCTCTATGGACTCATTTTTTTACCTTCCATGCAAAAGTCACAATATTGTTTGTAAAAAAAAAACAAAAAAAAACTATCCAGTTCACAAGGTCTGGAGATCCACAAGCTGCAACCTACTGATTAAAAGAATATAAATTATACATATGAGCTTTGACAGTACACATTGAATAATATATAAACTGGGATTGATTGCTCCTAGCAGCACCAAGCAGCAAGGCTGCTCAGAAATGTAGTGTATGAAGACTAGTCTATGTAAAACCTGCCGCATCAGCACAGAAAGGGTATAGTACAACCTATAAAATGTATTCAGACATTCTTACGTGTGGATTTTGATGCCGTTTTAATTCTTTGCTTTGCAGTTGTTAAATCTGCAATAGATAGAGTATGCTACAGATTTGAAAATGAATAATCTACTCAAAAACCTGTACATTTTTGTGAACAATTAAGCAACAATTAAACCAATTGTTATACAAAGAATAATTAGAGAATCGAATTGTGGAGTAAAAATTGCATGCATAATGGCAGGGAAAACGTTTAAACTTTTGGCTTTTATCATTCTATTTTGTGTGATATGGTGGAGTTCTTAAAAACACTATGTTGCAGCACTGCACAGGGTAATATGGGCTCTGCTTGAGCCTGTATATTATAAAAAAAACTTTCTTCACTGCATTGTTGGTAAAGTGAATGCAAATGATACTAAATAGAGAAGAAAATGTTGCACATGTTAAGTAGCTCTATAAAGGTACCGCTGTGTCACCTGGGGTCTACCTGCCTCGGAACACCTGGGCCCTGTGTCCCGGGTGTTCAGAGGCAGATCCTAGGAATCGAAGGCTAATGTCCTCAATCCCCGTGTCTGTACGGACATAGCCACTAGCATTCTGCTCCGCTATTCACCCTGGTAGGCCTAAGGCCTTAAGCCTACCAGGCGTTGGCCTCTAGTGGTGACGTAGGTGACGCGATGACGTCACATCATTGCACCACCTTTGCAGGCCACTCGTCAGTTCGGTGGAGCAGGAGATAGGTAAGTTTTTTTGTTTCTTTTACATTTTTTTTATGTCCATGTGGCCCTGCCTATCCACAGCTTACTAGAGGCCTTAACTACGCACAGTGTACCTAACTAGAGGCCCTACCTACCTACACCGTACCTAACTAGAGGCCCTAACTACCTACAGCATACCTAACTATAGGCTTTAACTACCTACAGCGTACCTAACTGGGGCCCTAACTACCTACACCTTAACTAACTGGGGCCAAACCACCTACAGCCTAGCTAAATGGGGCCCACCACCTTTCTACAGCGTACCTAACTTGTACCCTAACTACCTACAACCTAATCACTGGTGCCGTCACTACCTACAACCTACCTAACTAGGGGCCCTTACTACCTACAGCCTTCCTAACTTGTACACGAACTACCTAAAGCCTACCTAACTAGGGGTCTGTACCAGCTACAGCCTACCTAACTCGGGCCCTAAATACTTACAGTTTACCTAACTGGGGCTCTAACTACCTTCAACTTACTTAACTGAAGCCCACCAACACCTCCCTATCTAGAGCCCCCTATCACCTACCTATCTGGGGACCACCTACCTACATGGGGCCCACCAACCCAACTAGGGCCTGTCAACCTACTGAACTATGGCCTACTTTTCTACCTACCCACCTATCTACCTACTTGGGGCCTAACTTAAGCCTACCCACCAACCTAGGGCCGGCCTACCTACCTAGGGCCTACCAACTTACCCAACGGGGGTCTACCTACCTAAATAGGGCCTACCTAGCTGCCTGGGACCTTGCCCATTTACCTATGTACTTAGGGCCTTGCCTACCCAGCTGCCTGGTAATATGATTCTGAGGGGCAAAATCTCCAAGGGGTTAGTCCTCTTTCCCCAAACCCCATAGGAGGCTGCGCCTCTAAGCTTCGGCCTGTACCCGCTCTCCTACCCCTGGGAAGTTTGTACAGAGGTTGGAATAGGTAAAGAGGTGCATTAAAAGGGAGGATTCTAAGATATTTGTGTGTAAATTCTGCAGGGATGATTGGTGGCCCGGAGAAGTCATAATGGCCACAACTCAAAGAAGAGAACAACTCATGAAAGAAGAGAACAACTCATCAGATAAGATGTCTCCTGTAAGTCCCTGGATGTCAGCAGTTATTCTGCTCCTATATTGGATCAGTGCTGTAGTCACTGTAATGTGATGTGACTCAAGCTGGTGCCTGACCACTATGCGGTCTCTATATGGCAGAATTGTAGGTTATATTTTTGCTTGTGTAGTGGCAGCATAGACTCGTCCCTGGTTGTAATAGTGAGTGAACTCCTGTCACTGTGATTAGGGTGTTTCACTTTTACTTTCCTGACTGTTTATAGTGGTGGTTATTTTAGAAGGTAGTGAGGTGCGTGACCAAGGGAAACATGGAAGTGGTTATTGTATATGGGCTGGTGGGAGTGGAGGAGGATATGGATGAAGCTACTTAGCCATGTGTTTATGATAGGTTAGACTGTGACAAATGTATGAGAGACAGACGTGTGAAACAGACATATATGTGACTCACTCGGTATGGTGTACTACAGAATACAGTTCTGTTTTGCACACTGTATTATGTGGTAAAATGGACGCATTTATGTCTGAGAGGCAGGTAATATTTTTATGTACAGTAGCTGCGGGGTGGCCCCCAAGATCCACTCCCCTGTGGACCCCAGACCCCTCATCCGACACTGAACATTTGTATGTAGTTTTTAATGCAGATCCATGTCCAAAACCACATAGAAATGAATGGGGCTGGTTTCTGACTGTAAACCGTGAGTAAAAAAGCTACTGTAAATCTGCACGCAATAACATGTTAAATACCGGTTCAAAATCACACTGTCTGACACAGCTTTCAAAGGCAGAATCTGACGAGTAGAATTTACTGTTCGTGTGTACATATCATAATTGAATCAATAAATAAAAGAAAAAAAAACTTTCAACCACTTTCAGAATTTTCCTGCATCTTATAAGTCAGGCAATTTCTAACAACCATTGTTATAGTGTGGGCAAGATGCAACGCCTATGCCATTTTCTCTCTGCTTGCAGAGAAGGAGACTGCTATTGCGCTTGCTCACCATCTAGCCTGATAAGCAAATTCAGATGGAGTCTGCTCACCTAATCAAAAATCCTGCTACATGACAACAGACTGAGCTCATTTAGGCTGCGGATTCAGTATTTAAAATCCGACAAAACAGGGCTGTGTACACTGCAATGAAAAATCCGTGCTATAGTCTACAACGCACGGATTTTTTTTTGATCGGTTTTAAAATCCGCCGGATTCTGGCGAATTTTAAAACATGCTGCATATTCTGCCGGATTGGTGCTGTATCCCGTACATTTAATGTACAGGGCCAACGGTAAATCCGAAAAACCGAGCGCAGTTTTTAGCGCAAGTCTGACCAGCAATGTTAAAATGCCGTCTGATTTTGGACGCCATTTTAACATTGCTGTGTAAGCACAGCCTTACTGATGTGGATGCAGTATAGTGAACTATAGAGAAGCAGTATAGTGAATTATAGAGAAGCAGTAAGAGCCGCTATACTTAAAGGGAACCTGTCACATAGGTTATGCCCCCCTTGCTGAGGGCAGCACAAGCTAGTGTCAGACCTGCTGTTTCCAGCGCTGTGTCCCTTATTCTGTAAGATGCTGGAGTTTTAGAACATTTACCCCTCAAATCTTATTCATGAGCAGGTGTTAGCCACGCCCACCAAAGGCTAGCCCCGCCCACTGACAGTTATTCACATGTTTCTGCCTATTCAAAGTAATAGGTTTATCAGTTGAGGTGGGCGGGGCAACCTCAGGTGGGCGGGCTTTGAAAAAAACTGACTTTAGATGACTCTTTTCTGGCTGAAAACTAAATACTAAAAAACTGCTGCACCTTACAGAGTAAGAGACACAACGCTGGAAACAGCAGGTCTGTCACTAGCTTGTGCTGTCCTCAGCAAGGGGGGCATAAACTATGTGACAGGTTCTCTTTAATTTATCAGTTGAACATCTCTTGATAAAAGTATTTTTTGTGTGTTTAATTATTACTATAACAAAATATTTTCAGAATTTGGGGCCTAATTTAACAATGATAGCAGGAGTCTAACTAGAATTCATAGATCCCTATAGCAATATAGTATCATGTAATGATAGGAAACTAAAAGAGAAGCAAAAATCGTAATAATTAAATAGTAGTGACATGTATCAGGGAATCCATTTGGTAGCACTAGACAGCAGAAAACCAACCAACTTGTTATACCCTTCAAAATGGTAAAACCTTATTGCACCTGAGAGGGTCCTTTCAACCCCGGGCCCCATAGCAGTTGCTATGCCTGCTATGGTTATATTTTCACCCATGAACACTCGCCTTTGTGGGACAACCCCTTTAATGTGTTACTGATGAGTTATTATGTCCTGGTCACAAGGTAATTCTGGGAAGTTTCACTGCAGGTGCTCCCTCCCCTCATTCATCTATTTCTGCTAGATGCACCTGCAGACTGCTTATTTTCCCTGCAGCCTATTACTAGGGACATCCAATGGATTAAATAAGCATAATATAGCAGATAGCTGTATCAATTCCTTCTCTTCAGTGCCTAATAGTAGGGATTTTTCTGATCAGCAACTACTTTTTTTATTATATATCAAATATCATAAGGATAGAATTATATGTGGTAGATGTGCTGCAGAAATTTCTGCTACTGTTTCAGTCATCTAAAAATGGTATTGAAGCTAACCATGTGCCTCCTTTCCGAAACGACCCCATTCTGATGAATGGCGTTGATTTCTGGTCACAGCCGTCTGCATCATATTAGCCACGTGTGAATATACTCTAATAGAACAAAAGTGTGTTCAATTAAATTCAATAAAAAATAATTTCTGCAAGAACTGAGAGTAGAATTTTAGCAATTTAGTCTAATTAAAATTACTGTCCCAATTATTTCAGACCTTTACACTCCTTATTAATTGACTGTCATTATTTTAGTCTCCGTTTAATTAGTGTGAATGTGGTTCCACTCCCACTGTGTCCAGCTGCCTGGAATTTTCAGAACAAATGATAGACAGATGAAATATAGGGTGGTTCCTAAGGGAACAAATCAAACACATTTACAAAAAAAACAACAACTAAAAACAGTGTACTCGATCTCGGATATTTTGTGATTTTTCATTTCACTTATATTGTATATGCATTGTTCCTCTAATAAAAAAAAACAGTCAAGCAAAGCCACTGATTTTGGTGGGACTGTAGTTTTAGAGCATTTAATGCTCAAATCTTATTCATGAGCAGGTGTTGGCCCCACCCACAAAAGGATAGCCCCACCCACTGACAGTTATTCACATGTTTCTACCTATTCAAAGTAATAGGAGGTGGGCGTGGTTAGCCTCTGGTGGGCGGGGCTAGCCTCAAATGACTCTTTTCATGACTATTTTGTGGCTGAAAACTGCAGATTTGAGCACTAAATACTCAAAAACTGCTGCATCTTACAGAATAAGGGACACAGTGCTGGAAACAGCAGGTCTGACACTAGCTTGTTCTGTCCTCAGCAAGGGGGGCATAACCTATGTGACAGGTTCTCTTTAAGACTTATGGGCACCTTTGGATTAATAAAATAATCAGGACACTAGAAGCCTTTCTGAACACGTGATGTACTTGTATGTCACAAGGGCATGCACAGAGTGTGGAGTAGTCATAAAGCTGGGTGTGCTCCAAATACAGTAGGCTCAGCTCCTGAGCCCCTTCTGCCTTGCAACAACTGTTTCTCGCTAAAATTATTGCAGGGTGCAGTTTGGTTGTCATGACAGCCAGGGCCATAATGAAAGTTGGTTCCCAAGTGTGCCATAAATGTGCTCATATCATTAAAAAGACAATATACTGCAGTACATATGTATTGCAGTATATTAATTGTGATCACATGTTCACATTCCATAGGAAAATGTTTTTAAAAATATGAAAAACATTAAAAAAAAACCTTTCCTAATGTATCATCTAAAAAAAGGAAACCTAATTTGTACTTTTATGCCCTTAGAAGTCTGACCTACTAAAATATTATCTTACACCATTAAAAAATGTCAGAATTGTGGGATTTTTTAGTCACCTTTCCTTCTCGAAAACGTGAAATAAAAGTTGATTGATACCATTTTGAGGCACATTTAGCTTTTCAATCAAAATTCGTCCTGCAAAACATTAGCAGAAAAATGAACAAGTTGTCTGTAACCTTCTGTTTAAGAAAGAAAAAACCACAGTCATCACTGAAATGACTTGAATGTGACAAAAGTAATAAATTGCAAACAATTTCTGTAAGTCTCCATGAAATTCCTGTACCTGTCCACAGGTATTTTGCCCACCTCATGAGCAAACTGCTCCAGCTGTCTCAAGTATGAGGGGGCCTTCTCTAGACTGCATGTTTTAGCTCCTTCAACAAATGCTTAATAGGATTTAGATAAAGGCTCATAGAAACCACTTCAGTATAATCCAATGCTTTGCTCTCAGCCATTCTTGGATGTTTTTAGCTGTTTGTTTTGGGTCATTACCCAGTTGGAGGACCCATGACCTGTAAGGGTATGTTCAGACAATTAAATAGTGGGTGTATTGCAGCGGCGTTGTACGCCCGCAGCTTCAGAGGGACGCATTTGCCGCCGTGTACCTCTGAAGCTCTCACTGGAAGAATTGACATGTCCATTCTTTCCCTGGGCACGTATTGTTCACTGGGGGAAAGAACAGGTAGTCATAGCTCTCAGTGAGAGCTATGAATTACTGTAATGTCAGCCCATACTTCAGGAAGTGCTATAACGCGCCAAAGTATGGACCGTATTACGTTGTCTAAACTGACACCAAGCTTTCAGATGCTGGGCAGCACATTTCGTTACAGAATGCTTTGTCTTTAAATTCATTGTATCCTACACAGATTCAAGAAACCCTGTGTCAGATGCAGCAAATGATCCCCAAAACATAACCAAGCCTCCTTGCTTAATTTTTGCATCTTTGAACATAATGCTGATGTGACTTACCATACAGCTCAAGTTTTGTCTTATCTTTTTAAAGGACGTTCTCCCAGAAGCATTGTGGCTTGTCAATATACATTTTGGCAGATTCCAGTCCTGTTTTTTTTTATGATTTGCTTTCAGCAGTGATTTTTTCCTCGGTCGTCTGCTATTTGGCAAAGTCAATGACGGATAGTGTGATCTGACACTGATGTATCTTGACTTTGGAGTTCACGTCTATATACAAAATCTCAACTTATCCCGCAAAAAACAAGCACTTATCCTTTTCCATGTACAGAAAAATAAAAAAGTTATGGCTGTTAGAATGACGACACAAAAATGTAAAATTTTACAAAAGCATATCTAAAAAGTAGTAAAACATAAACTATATAGAATTAATATTGCTGTAATGGTACTGACCCACATTCTAAAGTTATCATGTCATTTATACCATGCAGTGAAGGCAGTAAAAATTAAAGTAAATAGAATAGATTTAACTTTGCACAGCTCACCAACTCTACATAAACACAGACATAAAGCAATAATCTCTTCTGGGGTGAAAATGAAACCCAAAAACAGGCTTCCTAAATGCAGTTTTTAATACTTTAATGGGTGACATTTTTTAGATAGTCATTTATGAGGCTGTCTAACATAGAGGCCTCTCAAAGCCATGTCAAAACTAGACTGGTTCCTAACAAACTCTGTGCTGCAAATTTTCTTGAAAATATGAAAAATGCTACTAAATTTATAAGCCCCTTAATGTCATAAAAAACTAGATTTTTTAAAAAAATTATGCCAATGTACCTTAGACATGTGATAGATGCTAGTTATAAACTATTTTGTGTGGTGTAACTATTTGTCTTACACAATATTTGAACTTTGGCAATATTCAAGTATTGTATGGACAACAATGTATTACTAACTTAAAGCACAATGTATCACAAGAAAACAATCTCTGAATCACATGGATAGGTAAAAGCATTAAAAAGTTACCTCCATGTAGAGTCACACATGTCAGATTTGAAAAAAGGGGCTCTGTCATTGAGGTCTAAATTGGCTGTGGTGGAAAGGGGTTAATTACATACACTACATATGAAATGACATAAGGGATTTGGTCTGTCTCTGTGCCAGGGATAGAGGTGCTCAGGCTGATTCTTTGCTTACCAGGGGTGATTACATTAAAATAACTAATGTCACGTAGGGCTGCCATCAGTCATCTAATAACCGTTTCAGGGCCCCATACAGCCAAATCAAATGGGGCCCCCACCCATTACTAGTTCCTATTTTTTAACATACCAGTGGGCCCCTTTTTGATTAGGGCCCCTGACAGGAGTACTGCTCATACTGCCCTATTGGCACCCCTGGTCACGAGTACATGTTTAGGGTTAGGGGAGCTACGTGAATAACAACTTCTTTTATATCCTACTGCAGAAACGGTGAGGACCATTGTTCAGTTTTCTATGAGGCAGAGTGACCTTTATTACTTGGAGACTCCTAACATCTTGACATATTCCTAGGATGGATGAGCATTAATAGTCATTAAAGCTATTTCTTCCCATTTCATGTATGACCTAATTCTTACACTTACAGCAGATAGAATGTTTGAGATCCTTTACAATTATTCTGATAAAACGTTAGATCATTAGTAAAAAGCACAAAAAATTAGTCTAGGCCAGCATACGTTTTTCACTATGCAGTTTTTCCAATTAAAGGCAATCAGATTAGTGGCAGCCAGTTAAGAATGGGAGGGGGTGCTGTCTCTGATTGCTGCTGATAGTAAGACAGTAGCTGTAGATACTATTTGCTCAGTCATTTGTCTTCTTGCAATTGATATGATGAGTCAGTAAATACCTGTCTGTAAATAAAATGAAAAGCAGGGGTTCCCATATCAATAGTTATTTGTTTTAGCTGTTGTAAATGTTATTTATTTTCTCATATGTATGTGGCAACTTTAACTGGAAGGGAAGTATATATTATTATATATTATTATTATTATTATTATTATTATTATTAATAATAATAATAATATAAAGATGTAGCCAGTTAATTGAGTCCCTTTTTTTCTTACCGAGTACCTGGCATAAGGGGTCCAATATGATAATAAATGCCATGCACATTTTGAATATAAAGGAGAGTCAAAGTGTGCACATAATATGAACCAAGATGGAACCTACATGCCAGATAGACGTTTCGCTGTTGCTTCTTAAGTGAAATACGAATCAGACACCAGGTTCCCCTTAGTTTTACAGTTATTGTCTCCTTGTTTCTTATAATGTGATTCTCTAATAAACTATTTTTCTGAATTTATTTATTTATTTCATGACTTATATATGGAATCACTAATTAATTGGCTGGAATTTGTACATTTTCAAGGTTGGGATGGCAACTATCTATTTCAGTTTTCCAGTAATAGTGCCAGAATGTGCATGTTACTTCAGTAGGAGGAGTGGAATAGGTGGCTGCCAGACATATTTGGCATCATCTGTTTAACAGGAAATGAAGGGATCTAAAATCCAATTGGTCAATGTCTTTTTTTTTTTTTCCAAGTGAAGACGTTTAGGGCAGATCCCATCCGACTAGCTGAAGCCACTGATAAATTGCTAATGTTTATGGCTGGTTTACATGTGAAAAAATTATGTTATATAACACTTGTTGTGGCAATTTAAAATTTTCTTACCAACATATGGCCCCAGATGTATGTAGCTCTATACCAGGGGTGTCAAACTGCGGCCCTCCAGCTGTTGGGAAACTACAACTCCCATCATGCCCACTGTTATAGACCATATAAATGCATGATGGGAGTGGTAGTTCCCCAACAGCTGGAGGGCCGCTGTTTGACACCTGTGCTCTATACAGTTGCATCAATCTGCCACTGATTTCTTTAGAAAAAAAGCCCATCTTTTTAAAATACAATATTACTCTAGCATTTACTGGCCAAACATATGTGAAAACAGTCTTTTGACATCATTTTTTGCTAATTATAATATATGGGCATGACGTTTGCAGCAGATGAATTTCAGTACATATACTCTGAACATTTAGCCCAAGCTAGCCTGACAGGGTGTAGGTGTACTTGATCATAAAGCAGCACTAGTCAATAGTTTCCAGGCTAGCATAAAGGGGTATTCCCACAAAGAATTTTTTGTGATATTGCTAAGATATGCCATTAAAGTTTGATTGGTGCTGGTCTCATTTCTGGGACCGCAACTATCTCGACAACAGGCCACCAAAAGTTACAGCTCAGAATGGAGAGCCGGTCACACTAGCGCACGTCTCTCGTTCCTGCTTTATGGGAGTTCTGAGTACAGCTGAACACAGTGCTCACCTGTACTCAGAACTCCCATAGAACAGAATGGAGAGTCCTACGCTAGCGTGACCGGCGCTCCGTTTTGAATCATAACATTCATTCCTGAGATAGGTGCAGGTCCCTGAGGTGGGACCCACATCTATTAGATTTTGATAGCATATCCTCACAAAATGACATCAAAAAATTTAAGAGGGGTGGTGTCTAAATGAATGAGAATTGTGCTGCGCACCATTCCACACTCCGATCGGCACCAGCACGGCGAGATCATGAGGTGCTGATCTGTCAACGTGGCAGCTGGAATCCTAATAAAGGTTTCCATAGTCGCCATGTTTTCATTTCTCTTACTTCCTGTCCCACATCTTGCCCTGCAAAAAAGCCCTCATATGTAGATCGAGAAATAAAAAAGTTATGACTCTTGGAAGGCGGGGAAATAAAAAAACGAAAAGCCATATTATTATGACCAGGAAGGACTTAATGTAGTAATGTAGACGTGTACCCTACAGCCAGCAATCTCACATTTACTGAAAATAGAAAAAAAGACATCATTCAATGAGCACATGCATGCTACATGATTTATTGCAGTCTCCATATGCTGTCATCTATTCCACTTTACAGAATATGGTAACAGAAAAGTTTGTATTTATTTTGTGATCTCATAGGTTTCTTCTTAGTTTTACAAAATGACTGGTAGCAATATTGACAATGAAATAGTAAACAACCCTGTTGATAACCAACAGAAAAGTCTTTTAGGTGTAGATTTTAATGGTAAATAAAAAAAATGTGTAAGCATTTGCATCTGAGCATCTGAATTACAAAGTAAAGTACAGTAGTATAATGTTGTACCGTGTTAGCCATAGAAAGTAGTAGAAGAGTGAAGAAATCAGGCGATACCTTTAGAGGCTGAGTATATTTGATGGTGAGCTTTCGAGAGTACTAGCTCCCCTCTTCAGACCTGATGTTATACAAGAAACTGAAAATTTGCAGACTTTTTATACACAAAAGACATGGACCTTCAGAGAAACTTAAAATCTTTTAAAATAACAAAATGCATATAAGAGGAGAAGTCATTTACAACAGGTCAAGAAATAAACAATCTGGAAACTTGTGAGGCGTGACAGAGACATCAGTAATTTCTGCTGTTATCTCTTAGCCATCAGGTCGTGATTTGTGGTCCTCACAGTTCACACATAGTTTGACATAAAGCTGGCATGGATATTAGTCCATTTTGCAGAGTTTTTAATTTTTGCATTAATTTAAAATTCCCATTCCGTCCCCTCCCGCTGTGTTTTAACATGTCCCATTAAAACCACAATCTTCAAATCTTCAATACAGTGGTCCTCTCTGAAAAAGTGTGCAGCCACTGGAAGATCGGTTCTGCTATTATTATATGTAAAGTACAAACAGCTTACAAATTAAAATACTAAATACTATGTTTATATACAGTCGAGTCACATTATTATGACCACCAGCTAATACCCAGAGTAACCGACGTGGAGCATATACAGCAGCTAGAAGGGCTGGGAGTGACTCAATAAGATCCTGGTATGTTGTCACAGGTATCTGGAGCCATGCTGACTGCAGTGTATCAAAAGCTGCGGAAGGAAGCTTTTGGGAGGATCCATAGAGCAAACACGATGATGGAGGTGGTCCCACAGATGCTTAGTTGGGTTCAAGTCTGGGGAATTAGGAGGCCAGGGTAGTACTTGGAAGTCTTGGTCATGCTCTTCCATCCAATGTTGGACATTTCTTGTCGTGTAATATGGAAGATCCTATCCAATCTGCATGCATGGGTATACATTATCTGCAAGGATGGATTCATACCCAATTCAGTTGGAAGTGTCTTCACCATGGATGAGTGGGCCCAGAGAATGCCACCAATAATCTGTGTTCTTCCAGAAATGGTTGCACAGTGTTTGTTCTCTGATGTTCCCTGCCTAACATGTCAACATCCATCCATTTGATTAAACAAATTTGCAAACCTTTGCCAATCAGCAGAGGTCCAATTCTACCAGAAAAACAAAAGCCCTTCCTACCAATGCAATGCAACCGGTCTGCCTTGGAGCCCTACATGAAGTACAATTTGCTGCACCACTGCTTTAAACACCTGTCTGGAACCCCCCGATTCACTTTGTTGGTGAGCTATTCCACTGTAGTATGTCAGTCCGTCCTCAAGTGCCTTTGCAGCCAATGTTCACCTCTCTCATCAATGGCATGGGATGTTTCCATGTTGCTTGTTCACAATGGCGCTACATGTCCACTCCCTAAACACTTTCATCACAGCGGTATGTGAGTAGTTCCCATACTGCACAGTTTCAGAAGTACTGTCACATTTATCCCAAAAGCCAACAATCATTTCTTTTCGCAATTATGATAAATTGCTCCTTTCACCCATAACAGCAACAAGGAATATGTGTACCCACCAAGCCAGCTCACAACTGGTGACTTCCTTCAGGAGCTATAAGCTGTCCACGTCGAAAGTAGGAAGTAATGCTAACAATGTGAAATGAGCATGTATTATGTATGCAATAATCAATTTATCTATCTCAGCTTTAAGAAGAAATCTTATGCGTAAACAATTTGCCAGCACTAATGTTCCTGATGTCCAGACCAGCAAATGTGCAGTGGAGTCACTAATTTAAATTACCTACCCAGTGGCAATGAGGATCCAATTAGTTTACTTTTACCTGAATGGGGCTTAATGATTAGGGTGGAGACATCTCTATCAGTTGGCTTCTGAGCAAGACGTGATAATGGGGATCAATTGGCCATGTCTTTGATGTGTACAAAAGAAACATGTTAGACAGGAGATACTGACCACAGGCTCCGTGCTTGTAACTGCTGCCATACAGGACAAGTGTCACCCAGGAGGCTCTTGTGACGATCAAAATTCAATGCAATATATTATGGATCCGAAATCTAGAATAAATTTAAATAAATAAAAGTGAAAAAGTATATTGACAATTATACCTTTCTGAACTACAGAAATATCTACCGTATAAAGTCTTAAAGACCCAATTTTTGGCTTATTTACTATAGTTTATTTGGTTCTTACTATAATAATCCGTATACTGACAAACAATTTTGCTTTCCAACTCAATTGTTTTATTAGCCAGAAGATTTAACTCTGTGTAGCATTTTATAGGACTTTGGTCTAATAAAAGCCATCAATAATAGACGATTTTTACAATGTTTTGTTCTTGTCACATCTATACATTCAGTAGAGTACCTGCTAGGGGCACATTTTTCCAGCTTTGTGTTATGTGGATGGACAGCTTTAAAGTAAGATATAACAATAGGAACTATGATCCATTGTGGTATCTGCGATTAGATATAAAAGAAATGTAGAGAGCATACTCATTATAGAGCAGTGCTTATTGAAGGACATAAAAGGACCTACACATCATAAAGCGGGTTCCAGTTTTGTGGCTTATTTAACATTATAGTTTAACTATAAAGGCCTTTTTCACACTATGTCTACCAGTGTCTGTTGAATGGATATGTTCAGTTTGATTCTCTGACACATATCTTCTACAGGTGCCACACAAAGTTAGTGGTCACCCATGGACTCCCATTGTAAAAGCTTATACCACGTGATTCAGCATTTTCACTGGATGCTCCTAGTTCAAACAGGAAAAAAGAAGACCCTGATGTATGTCACCCAAATGGAGGCCATAATAACATTTTTTTGGCCTCCATTAGGCAGAGACGTAGCCGCAAACGGATTTTCAGGGCAGGCATTATATAAGCGAAAATGAGTTACAAGCTGAGGTTCGGACAGGTGCCGTTCAGTCTTAAACGAGTAGGGAAAGCCAATAGTTGAATGGGTACCTCTAGAGGAGCACCAACAATCTGGTATGAAGGAGAAGGGCAGGAGCACTTGTAAAGGAACAGGTCCCAGAGCATTGACTTTAGGAAAGTTGGGTGATGCACGCTGGCCTTTTAAATCAGAGCGGGGTGTGCGAGTGCTTACCCTTGGCGGCACTGGGCTGCAACTCAGCATGATCGGCTCCTACTAGTCTACTATGGGACTATCACTCACCTCCTAAACAGGAGAAGCTATACAGCTAAGTACTGCCACGTTTTCATATGTTTTTCATTGCCTAAGGTGTTCGTCATAGAACTATGTCTTTTATGCACCAACTTATAAAAATGAAGTAAAGTTCAATGTTTTGTCCATACAGCCTATGTGTACGTTTTTGATTTACCCTAGAGAAGACACAGCAGGGAGCTGGCAGGACAGTGGGAGCAGTGAGAGGGGACACGGGCACATTTGCAGCTGCAGGTACCAGCCACGACACTTATAAAGTGCTAATAATTCTTTGTACGCAATATAGGTGCCTCACAGAATGCAGAACACTATTATTTTTCATGTTTTCTCACTGTCTCTCCCACAACTATATTCTATGAAACATTTGATTATCTTACAATCCCTTCTGTGCTAAGGAAAAAGATGGTTCAATTAATTAGAAAAAGATTTTTTCCCAAGTTAGAAAATCTCTGTGCGCAATATTGAGTTCTATATGGTTTTTCGAAAAGTGTGATAACAACCCCACAAAACATCCAACTCTCACCAAAGTCATAGGATTAAGCATTCCAAGCTTTTGAGAAGGAACCAAGGTATTGCACCAATTTTAAGGCTATACATGCACTAGATTTTAATGACATATAAAGTATACCTCAAAGAGATGGGTAATTATTTATATAAGTGAAAACGGTTTTCTGTCAGTGACCCTAGGGTTGAGGGCATAAAGAATACTCTTCTTCTAAGCGATTTTCTAAACCTACAGACAAACCTACAGATCAGATATATTGGTATAAAGTGAAACCTTGCTGAGACAACTTAAATGTGCAGATACCAAGGGCGACATGTATGAATTCGAATGCGTACTTTTTTTGTACTTGGCGCCGACACTCCAGCTCTAAATAGATATAGAAGAGTGTAGAATACGACAGATTTTTGGCGCATTACATAGAGCTTAATGCGCCAAACTTAGTATGGGCATAGAGCTTAATGCGCCAAACTTGGCGCACTAAGCTCTATGTAATGGGCCAAAAATCTGTCGTATTCTACACTCTTCTATATCTATTTATAACTTTGGTGTCGGCGTCAAGTAAAAAAAAAAGTATGCATTTGAATTCATACATGTCGCCCTCTTAATGTTTCAATGAGATTCTGAGAGTGTAGAATACGACAGATTTTTGGCGCATTACAAAGAGCTTAATGCGCCACGTTTGCCGCATTACACTCTATGCCCATACAAAGTTTGGCGCATTAAGCTCTATGTAATGCGCCAAAAATCTTCATACTGTCGTATTCTACAGTCTTCTATATCTATTTAGAACTGGAGTGTCGGCGCCAAGTACAAAAAAAATACGCATTCGAATTCATACATGTCGCCCCAACAGTCTACAGTGGTAGTTCTCTAAAACAAGAAAATCATAAGTGGTCTCTGAAGGAGATTTTATTCTATGGTGTATGTAGACATATGTAAATGGTAAGTGACTTCAGTTATCTTAATTGGCTAAATGATGGCATGGACCCAGCCATTTAGTCCTACTCCTATGTTTTTTGTACAGATCATTTATGGGCCACAGGGTAGAACAGCTTTTGTTTAGATAGAATAATGGTATAATTTCTACTAAACACTATTCGAGATAGTACAATCTACTATAATCGGCTGATAGGTGATGGCTGAAGACTTTGTGCAGACAGTACAGAGACTCAATGGTCACAGCCATCAGCCAGACATAATGACCTCAAGTGCTTATCACATGAATCAGTAGACGACTACAAAACAGAGACAAAGCGTAACCAGACCAGACAAGATGCTTATTTTCAGCCATTGTTATGTTTCTAACATTTACTTTCAAATGAATCTATTAATCCCAAAGTCTAGGAGCCAACTACTTTTACTTTACAAGAGAGTTTTCGTTTCCTGGTAACACTTTCTTCAGTGGTCACTTCAAACACTTCACCTCCACTTCATGTTCTTTAAATCGTCTCTGTCTATAATTTTACTATTCAGAAAAGTACTGTCTTAAATCTTACAATTGCCACCTAATTTATAAAATGAGTCATGCAATCAACTAAACTATCACTTAGTTTATGAAAGTAGTATGAAATGTACTTAAATCATTTGGGCTTTTTTAATGGGATAATTCATCCTTGTGTAGGTGAATCTATTTTCAGCATTAGACACTGAATTTACAATTACTAATTTGTTCCTTCAACTGAGTTTCCTTTTGCAATTATAAACATCCGTTGATATAAGACTACATCCAAATGACAGAGCAAACATCTGTTGTAGTTTCAAAGATTTTCACTTTTTAGAAATGGATTTAGCTGCGGTTTTGGAGGCAGGTTAGGCCCATTCAGGAGCATCTTGTCTATTCAAAGTGACTCCTGCATGGAAACCATGTCAATAACTGACAGATCACTTAGATTTTTTCCATTCCACAGATTTGCTTTCGAAAACCTGAGTCATATAAACAATGACACAAATTTCCACTAAATATAATTGGATGCAAATTCCGTGCAGAATTTATACCTAAATCCACCATTTGACTGTTCCCATGCTGGATTTAGGCATGAACATCCATGTGGATTTCCTAAAAGTATTAATTTATATAGTCACAAGCATGGTAGTATTGGTTTAAAATACCTTCTTTACTTCAAATTTTCATAAAAACATATACAGGATATAGCACTAGAAAAATTTCATTCAAATGTGCATTAAGTCCAACAATTTCTCAATTACTCGTAACACACTCCTTCCCGTAGGGTTGTATAACATACGGTTAGATGTCCATTAATAGAATCTACAGCAAAATCCTGAGGAGATACAGAGCCGTCTGCAATGAATGCAGAGACGTGACATTTCGAAAGTAACCCATTCTTTGTCAAGCATGTAAGTGGATATCCGGGGCTTAGTTTTATACGAAACATCGTACCATCCCTTGCGATCCCAAATTGAATGCAGGTAATTAAGTAACATACCTCGCCCTTCACATATCCTAGTGCCGAGACTGAACCCACACATATACTACTAATACAACTATAAAACCCTTTCAGAATCAATTCCTCATTTAACCCTTTTGGCGCTAAAGATTCATAGGAAAAGATCCAAAACGCTTCCCTTTGGAGCAATCTGGTGTGAGTCTAGATGGATCAGTTACAAATACTTCTTCAAGCACACACCATCTGATCTCAGTTACATTGTGAATTGCCTCAAAAATCTGTTTAGCTATAGATGTTTCACCGAGTTCCCCAGGGCTGTTTGACATGCCCAATATGTACGAATAGCAGATTTATGTTCTGTAATGCGTATTGTGACACTATGGCCCTTCTGGCCGATGTATACTTTACCACAAGGGCATTTGATCATATAGGTGACCCTTTTGGAATCGCAAGTAAAAAATCCCCTAATCAAAACAGGAGTATCCTTTGTTGGATGTGAAACACTCAATCCTCTAATTATGGACGTACAATTAGGGACAGGGAAGAAGGGGACTTTTCCGTGCTTGGCATGTTCTAATTTCATCTGACCTAGGAAGGGGTTTAATGTCAGAGTGTATTATCTGACATTAAATAGGTCACCTATTGTTCTACCTCGTCGAAATATGCATCAGGGTTGTCCTTGAACAACCTACCATATTTTTGATCATTCGCAAGAATGTGCCAGTGTTTCATAATGGTAAGTCATATCATGTTGGCATGTCTGTCATACATAGCGATGAAATTAACTCTTTGGTCACCTCGTTTAATCTTTCTATCCAAAAATTCATGTCGTAGTTTTTGTAAAATCTCGTTTCCCATATCTCTAAGTTCGCCATGATTGTATCCACGTTTAGCAAATTTGTCTATGATTTTTTCCATGTGACAAGAATATTCATAATCTGTAGAACAGATCCGTCTGGCCCTAATTAACTGATCTTTAGGAATCCATTTAAAAGTATTAGGATCATGATAACTATTCTTTCTTAAAATGTTGTTACGATAAATTGTTTTAGAGCAGCGGTCCCCAACCTTTTTTCCACTAGGGACCAGTTTTATGCAAGACAATTTTTCCAGTGGGGGTAAGGTTATCGGGGGCCTGGTTATTAGGGGCAGGGTTATGGAGGGGGTTGGATGTTTAGAATTAAAAAAAAACCACAATAAACTGTATACTGTGTCATTTTGGGGTATAGTATGGGGTAGCCAGTATTTTATAACTGCAGATTGATTGTCAGCTCTGTGGGTCTGCATTTTACATGTATATAATATACTTATGTAATCAGCTCTGTCAATATAGAGATAGATGCCCCCTGTAGTCATTAGAGATACATATATGCCACCAGTAAATAGCCAGGCTAGTTAAAAAAAAAAAAAAGTTACTCACCTCTCCCAATCCCCTGCAGAGATGCTGCGGCGCAGGAGGTGCTTTCTCTCTATGTGCAGCTGCTAACTTGCAATTTACTGGCTATTTACTGGAGACACATCTAATGACTATAGGGGACATATATATATATATTATATATATATATATATATATATATATATATATATATATATATATATCTCCACTGACTACAGGACTAAAGTCAATGTGCAATCGGCATCATGTGTAGCCTGGGGCCGTGGCGCATGCTCTGCGGTCCGCGACCCCAGGCTACACATGATGCCGATTGCCCGTTGACTTTAGTCATTAGAGATTGGGGACCCCTGGTTTAGAGTACCTAATCTCTACATCCAAAAAATTTATAAATTCATGATGTTCTTCCATAGAGAAATTAATCAAAGGGTGGATGTCATTAAGTTATACAAAAAATGAAGTTAACTGCTTGTGTGAACCACTCCACAGGACAAAAACATCGTCCACGTAGCACAGCTAGATGAGCATGAAAGACCTAAATTCAGAGGGTCAAACATGTATCCTTTCAAAAGCAGACATAAAAAGGTTAGCAAAACTTGGTGCCACAGAGGACCCCATCAAAGTCCCCTGCAGCTGCAACAAAAACTCATCACCAATGTGAAAATAGTTGTTTTTTAGTATTAGCTCTAAGGCCTGGTTCACACGGCTTAAAGCCGACGTAATTGTGGGATGGATTTCGCCCCGCAATTATGGCGACTGCCGTGCAGTTGGGGCGGGGCGGTGGGCAGCTCATTATTCACGGCTTGTACACGACGTAAATAATGTGCATGTCACTTTCTCCCCCCTCGCCGTATTCGCCGAGCGGGGAAAAGAGACGGAATCCATAGTTCTCTATGAGAACTGTCGATTACCGTAATGACTGGGACGGATTAGAGCCGTACTGCAGCGCAAATACGGCGCGCAGTACGGCTGGAATCAGTCCCAGAATAAGCCGTGTGAACAGCCCCTAACAGAGACGTGAGAAACGAGATCTGTCCATTTGACAGTTGGTGGTTAGTATATAGAGCTTCTCTACATGCTTCCATGCCTCCCTCATGTGAGATGTTAGTGAATAAGCTCGAAATGTCAAAAGTGCAAAGATAAGTAGCCTCAGTACAATCAACTTTTTGGATTTCATGTAAAAATTGTGTAGTATCCTTTAAAGAATATATATTGACTGGGGGACTTTATTACCTATCTACAGATTGGGGGACCTTATCTATATATCTACCTACTGGGGAACATATAACCTTTATACCTACCTACTGGGGGACATATAACCTATATACCTACCTACTGAGGAGACCTATATACCTACCTACTGGGAGTGAGTCTATAAACCTACCTAATGGGGGCTTATAAAGGAACGATGGGTGACTCCCCATCCCCCACAGCAGACACCTGGCTTTTCTATCATTCCCCCAGTAGGTTGGTAGGTATATATGTGCTGGAAAAGTGAGGATTCTAAAATGTTTGTGTGGTAAATTCTGCAGAGACGAGTCATGGCCAGGAGAAGTCATCATGGCAGTCTGAGACAGACAGAGAAGGGAAAGTGAACGACTCTGATCAGAAAAGACATCTCCTATAAGTCACTAAATGTAACTGCAATATAATTGCTTATATTTCTGCAGAGCATCTACATACAACTAGTATCTACCACTATCTGGTCACTGTATGGTGTTAATATACATCTTCAGAGCCTGTGTAAAATTGATAGTCACATGTGGGGGTCACGTTTGGCCATGGTCTGGCATTATTATTTTAGCCTTAGTAGTAATTGTTTTGGGTCTTGGTTTTGTAGTTTTTTTTAGTAACAATGATTCGTCTGGTATATTTGCTCCATGTGTAGGTGTATTATTTGGTGACTATTATTTTTAAGGTATTACACTGTGAAACATAGGTGAGCGCTTTTGAAAATGCAAGTTTGTCACTGATTTTCATTGTACAGTGACTGCTGAGGTGATGGAAAGGATCTATGTAGAATATGCAGAAAATTTGTGATAGGAACATAAGTTTTTTCTCTGTAAAAATACATGCCGCAGTTCACGATGTGAACCCCGCCCTATTGAAAGAAACGTAACACAAAGGGCCCAGGCCCTGGATGTTTTGGGACCTTAGCAACGCCCCGGTCCCTACTAACTTGACCTTGAAAAAAAGAATCTACGTAGACAGCTAAAGGCTCTAAGATCGAACTGACCCCAGAGACAATAGGACGTCCAGGGGGTGATCTCAACGATTTATGGACTTTAGGCACAATGCACAATATAGGTATTCGTGGGTGTTGTACTGTTAAGAAGTGTTGCGTGATTATACGTCATTGACAGCCTCCTGTAAACGTATATCAGTAACTTTCTTATAATCTTCAGTGGGATCACTTTTTAACTTTCTATAAACCAAATTATCACTAAGATGATTAGAAGCCTCATTCATATAATACACTGTGTCCATAATGACTGTGGACCCACCCTTTTCTGCTTTCTGTATTGTAATCGCAGGGAAGCGTTTTGGATCTTTTCCTTTGAATATTTAGCTCCAAAAGGGTTAAATGAGGAATTGAGTCTGAAAGTGTTTTATGAATAGTTGTATTAGTAGTATATTTGTGGGTCTTGGCACTAGGATATGTTAAGGGTGAGGTATGTTACTTAATTACCTGCATTCAGTTTTGGATCACAGGGGTTGTTATGATGTTTCGTATAAAACTAAGCCCCGGATATCTGCTTAAATTGCTTGACAAAGAAAGGGTTACTTTCGAAAAGTCGTGTCTCTGAATTGATTGCAGATGGCTCTGTATCTCCTCGGGATTATGCTGTAGATCCTATTAATGGACATCTAACCGTATGTTATACAACCCTACGGGGATGAGTGTGTTACGAGTAATTGAGAAATTGTTGAACTTTATGCACATTTGAATGAAATTTTTTCTAGTGCTATACCCTGTATATGCTTTTATGAAAATTTGAAGTAAAGAAGGTATTTGAAACCATTACTACCATGCTTGTTATTTTATAAATTAAGGCTATTTGAGCTTGGAGGCGGCTCTATTTATGCATGGTCTCGTTCACACTATGAATAAGGTAGGCTTCACTTGATAAAACTATGCATTTCCTAAACGTATACCATATACTAAAGTATAAAAGTATACTATAAAGTACAGTGGGGTGAAAAAGTATGTTTTGTTTACTTTTATCCTTAATGATAAAGACCTTCATTTAAAAACTGCGTTTTGTGTTTTTTTTTGTGTTATGTTTGTACAATATTTAAATTTGGTGATCTGAAACATTTAAGTGTGACAAACCTCCAAAAGATTAAGAAATCAGGAAGGCGGCAAATACTTTTTCACATCACTGTATACTATATACTAAAAGTACACTATATAAAAGCAATCTTTATTGAAAGTTTAAGGGGTATTCTGGCTGTTAGGTGGAGGATAATGTCTGTTAGGTGGAGGTCACCTACTGGCAGAAGGGGGTTCTTTAACCTCTGTATTATATTAGTATGTAGGCAGAGGTCACAAAAAAAAGAGGAGAAGCATAACTTCCATAAATAATTCATGGCAAGATTTCCTCAGCTTTTACTTATTGCACCCACCCAGCTTCTAATGAGCTATGAGATCCCTATCTTCTGATAGTTTGAGGCCCGGAGGTAGAATTCCCAAGTATCAGACTTTTGTGGAATAGATGTCTACTCTTTAGAAAAGTACAGGCTGGGACCAAACTCAATGGTATTGTGTCATCTCGTCATCAACAGACCTGTTTACATAGATGCACCCAGAGCCCACTCTTAGCATTTTAAGATTAGGATCAGACACAAGGCAGCCAAACAATTATACTTCTGACCATTCATGTGAAAAAAACCACCATCAACACGGTAAATGAAAACACTAAATGAGCTTGTACAAAGTGGTGAACAATCAGCTAAAACCGGGCAATAATGCCAAACACCAATTGTTTCATTCAACAACTGACTAAAAAATCCTGGCATAACCAATCAGTTTTTTGGCAGACAACAGTTGGTCGGGTTAAAAAATAATGATAGTTCATCACCATCCTTCTGTCAGGTCGCTCTTTTCATGGTCTAAAGATAATAGATGGTGACTGAAGGCAGATGGCTGTAATATACCCTGACATGTTGAATATTCTTTGCCACTGTTATTATTATTATTATTTATTTTAGAGCGCCTTTAATTCCAGGGCGCTGTACATTTAAGGGGAATTACATACATAACAAATATTGAACAAATACAATGGTGACAAAAATGACTAGTAACTGAAACAGAGAGGAAAGAGGACCCTGCCCGCGAGGGCTTACAATCTACAAGGAAGAAGGGGACAGACAGAAGGTGTGGGGCAGACATGCTTGCGGGCCGGTGTAGTGGTGGTGGGGTTAATGTGGGTTGTAGGCTATCCGGAAGAGATGGGTTTTCAGGTTGCTTTTGAAACGGGTGACAGTGGGGGAGAGTCTGATGTTTTGGGTTAATGAGTTCCAGAGTGTGGGTGAAGCACGGGAGAAGTCTTGGAGACGGTTATGAGAGGAGCTGATGAGAGGGGAGCAGAGGAGAAGGTCCTGTGAGGAGCGGAGAGTGCGTTAAGGCAGGTATCTGGAGAATAAGGCAGAGATGTATGGAGGGGAGAGGTTATGGAGAGCCTTGTAGGTCAGGGTTAGTAATTTGAACTGAATTCGTTGGGCAATGGGAAGCCAGTGAAGGGATTGGCAGAGGGGAGTAGCGAGGAGAGAGGTGAATCAGACGGGCAGCAGAGTTTAGGATGGATTGGAGGGGAGCGAGGTTGCTAACTGGGAGGCCACAGAGAAGGATGTTGAGGACTATATCCAAAATCCAACGTCATTTTAACATCGCCAGACCGCGTTTTTTCGGCACAGATTTGTGCTAAAAGACGCAGCTGGTTTTCAGACTTGCCATCGCCCCGTGCATTGAATATACAGGAATCAGTGGAAATTCAGTGGACTATGCAGTATGTTGTAAAATATGCTGGAATCCGGCGGATTTTAAAACCGACCAGAAAAAATCTGTGCTCTGTAGACTACAGCACGGATTTTTCATTGCGGACTACCCAGCGCATGGTACTTTAGGATGTTTGGTGGATTCTAAATGCTGCATCTGGCGAGACTATAGTGCTGGGTAGGCAGACCCTTTAGTGAGAAATCTTCCCTAACAAATTACAGATTGTGTCAATGAGCACTCATCATTATTGTCAGTTACTAAATTGGGCATAATTGAAAGCTCGAGACCAGCGATTAATCTTCCAGAGCAGAATTTAGCAAGCCATTTCCAGATGAATCTAATGATAATCAGATGTCTGTAAATTCTGTCAGCTACACATTGGCATCTTGAGAGAAATTAAAATAGATTTTTGCTGTCCAATTCCATTGTTCATTCACCAAATTAATAGCTCCCCTAATCTCTACATATTTGGTGAAAAGGTACAGAAATAAGTTATCCCTGTGTCTGATGCTTCACAACACATCTTTTGCTGACAGAAGCAGTAAATGCATTGCAGGTATAGGTCACCAGCTTCATACCCCGGTAAATAAAGGTGGTGTTAGAGGTATATAGCTATACAATTGTGACTAAAACATGATCTCAGTGCTGAACTCAGGCTGTATGTTTTACAATAAGTTTTAGATGGTTGATATAATTGTATTTGGACTGAAAATTACAGCATATTATTTTAAAGCATTAATTATAGCATTAAGGAGTTTTAAATCAACTGCTAATGTACTTCTAAATACATCACCATCTTTCTCAATGTAAGATTACTTGATGGCCTTATGGAATTATATAGTTTAATCCTAACAGGGTCTATTGGTCGCTTTCTAGAAATTAGGATATATGATTTCAGAGTAAGCTGGTATAAAAGCTATTGGTGACACAGCTATACAGGATTAGATTTTAAGTGACTTCACTACAGGGCATTGCTGTGATGATTAAATTACTTCATTTCAGGTAATTTTAAAGAACACAGCAGGACACTATAGCCTTTGCAGTGTTATGCCATATGTATTTTTTTTAAATAACAGTGGATGTCAATGGAAGAATACATCCTATTCACAATTTCGAAATGTTGGAGGGGGGGGGGGGGGGTCTTTCAGCAGGTCTATACAGCATGCTTTCTATATAGGCATTATGAACTCCTGATCATTCTTTGCTGAGCCTTTAAGGCTTCCCATACATTAGGGACTTCAGACAGCCATTTTCTGACTGACTAATGGTTTATTGTTGGCCTATGTTGTTTGTTAGATGACCAACGCTGAAGTTAAAACCACAGATCACTGCAGGGATCTGTGGTCTATTATGGGCTTTCATTAATGGGTTGCAGATCTGTTTTTTGGCATTTATGACTTCCTGATAGAAGAAATCCAACATGGCAGATTGACTTTTAACCGATATTTGGCTCTGGTTGGTGTCTATCATGGTCATCTCTGTCAAACAAATGTGCCAACAGTCATTAGAAACTGGTCTAAATTAGCCTTTTTGGCTGTCCAGGAGCTCTTGTGTATGGCAAATTTTAGTTGCAGACTTGTTACAGTAATCTCAGTATGGTGCAGCTGCTTTACTGCATCTACATATGTGTCCTGAATAACATAGAATGTACAGAATACTATGCAGTCAATAGAAATATTACAGACTATAATTACCTACTACTGTATATTAAGCTGCATATACACTTGTTTGGACTAGCTCACTTTATTTTAGTTGCTGTTATGCCAGACATGATGTCACATAATTGCTCCAATATTCTGTAGGCTACAGATAATCAGTTCTTGATGAAACTTTTTATTTAAACTCAACTAAGTTTTCTTTGCCATAAATGATGACATTTTTTATTATCAGTATATGACTGTTTCATAATAATTGTCTTCTATATGTGAAGTATATAATGAAAATCATATATGTACCATAGAAACAATGGTTTGTCCAGTAAACTATTACCATGAAACATACATAATATATGTTCTCATACCACATTTTATGCCTTATAGGCTCTTATGTTTGTAAAAGAACCATCCTGGATTACTGAAACCATTATACTCTATCCAGCTTTCAGCATTGTACTTTGCTAAGCATCTAAGTATGCCAATCCAGCAGTGATTGTGCACCATGGAAATCATTACTAGTGTACTGTATATATGGCGATGCTCTGCGAAACGATAGAGGAGTGCTGGGATCACGACGCAGAGGCGCGGTTATCGGCGGGCTGCGTGGAGGAAAGGATCATCCAGATGCGGAGACTAACAAATATTATTACCACAGAGGACATAGTAACAGTGGTCACAATGGTGACGAACGTGGACTTCCCACCCAGTCTATGATACTTGCACTCGACCAGCAGAACTCGCAGCTGCTATAAGCTAAGCAACGACTTTGCCTTTTTTTCGAATGGTTGTTCTTTTATTGCAATGTCCTTCAGGACGCACCAGACTTGTTTTATTCCGCGTGACCTGGAACAGTTATAAGAGGGGCAAAAACAAAAAACTCACAACCAAGGAATGAATAGAATATGAAGAAACACGAACCTCTTTGGAGAATCAGCTGACACCAGTTTTGTACATGTCAGAAGAGACTGAAACCTTGAGTGAACCCCTTGAGGAAGCATTTAATCGGCGAAACGCAAGTCGGGGTGACTGGAGGTATAAGGACTCAACTACAATATGGGTAATCTATTTGTATTATAACTTATCAATTGTATATGCAGATGGTGATTATATAGGTTTTAAATGAAGTCTTTTATGAGAAATATACACCCACTAAGGGTATTTTTACACTGAGTATTACTCTCATATACATGTGACCTTTCACCTATCTCATATTACCCTATTTGTTTCTATACACTGTCTTGTAACTTGTTTGTAATGTTTATGCGCCTCTTTGTATTCAACTATGGGATCTCCTTTTCTGTAAATGTATGTGATTTTTTATAATTATTTAATAAAGAATTTTGGTATTAATTGGTGGTGGATTAAGCTCCTTCCTTTTTTTCTATATGTGTAAGTTGTATGTTTTGGGAGTATTCCATCGTTACTTTCAGGTTGGGACTTTGTTTGGGGCATTTTTTTGTGAATAAAATTGATGTATCAGTGTGGCAGGATGTTACAGACACTGGTTTGTCTGGTGCGCATACCTTCATTAAGACCATTGAGGAGGTAGTAGCAGCATATTCACAAAAATGGTAGCAGCTGGAGGGCATAGGCAACTGCCTAATTCAGCTGAACTGGAACCCGTCGACTTCACGATATCCCATACTTCTTCACCTTTTTTAAAGCTCGATGTCTGTTTTTACAAAGCACACATCTACTCTTTTAAAAGTACACCCTGAGGTAGTAACCTATGTTATGCTGGAGACCAAGAGAAAGATTTGCAGAACCAAACCCTATACCCAAAGCCATGGTTTTTGGCTACAGCATGACATCCAATCTCTACGTTTAGTATTCTGAAGGATGTCTAAAAGTAGTTTCTATAAAATATAGCTAGGGAGTATTGACCATATGTAAGCTGCTTCTGAGCCAGACATAATGTCCACTAAAGTTTCCTCGTCATATAGATACTGGTTACTTGATCCATCATGGTTATAGTAGCGGAGGCCTTGGTGGATCTACAGCTGGTGTTTGGTCAACATTCATTTTTAATTATAAGAAATAGTTACAATGGTCACTTTGGTGGACCCACACCATTGATTAAAGCTGTTACATCCCATATTTCTCTATTTTAGTAAATACAAGTGTTCCCCGTGAAATTACAGTTCTGGAGCACCTTTTCTGAGATCGCTGTCTTGTTTGGTTATTCCTCCTAGAAATGTGTTACCAATCTGTCAGCTGGGTGTTCTAATTTTTCTACTGGGAATGGTAACACCCAGTTGACTATTTAGTAATACAGTTTTAGAAGAAATAACAGTGGAGCAGCACAACACAGAGTTATAAGAGAAGATGAAAAACAGGAATAGTACTCCAGTGTCTTCAAACCATGGCTCCTTTACTGTAAATGTATAAAAATGCACATAACAGTCTGGAACAACGAGACAGACATGTTAGAGGGCTGACGCGTTTCAGGTGCTAAGCACCCGTCATCATAGCCTGGTTTGAAGACGCTGGAGTACTATTCCTGTTTTTCCTATTCCGGTTGGAGTCACCACATCTCCATGCACTTCCAGAGTCCGGGTGAGCGGAAAATTCCTTTCTTTTTTCCTATAAAAGAAGATGTTCCTGAATTATGATTTCATTGGGAGTATAGGTATTTATTAAAACAGACATGTCAGGAGATTTGACGGGTCGTTTAAATGTTCAAAAGTAAAAAAATTGGTTAAAAATTTGTAATGACTAAAAATTGAAATATATGTTGCTTGCTGTCAATGAGACATTAGCATGTCCTCTAAACCTCTGCTGCACCTGTGTACCCCTGTGGCACAACAGGGTATCAATACTTTCCATCTGTTTAAGAAGAGAAGGCTTATTTATATTGCTTGTCAATTTTCAATACATTATAAATCTGCCCTGTGCAATGACGAGAGGTGACAGTGACAGCATGTTAAGGTGAGAATATATTGCTGGGAGTAAAGAATTTAAAACTATATTCAGAATAAATCTTATTTTGTATTTTATGAGTGACCCCACAGAGCTGTCTTAACAGCATTATGGGCCCCTGGGCAGAGCACTGCAGTGAGCCCTGCCGAAATACATGACATCACACTAAGCCGTGCCTCTAAGCACCCCAAACACAACCATATTATCACGCCACTTATGTCTGGACACCAGCAGCTTGCAGTCTACAAGACTAAGTGGCAGGGCAGTGAGCCTTTTAGCTCCCTTCTTCACCATGGTTTTTAACTGTTTGCACATCCTAAAAACACACAAACCGTTAATAGAGAAAAGCCAACCAAGAGATCCAGGGTAGGTTTCTTGTATTTCTGGAACAAACATACACCACTTGGGGCCCCTATACTTGTGGGGCCCACGGGCAACTGCCTTGTGTGTCCAATGGAAAAGATGGCCCTATGACCCCCTATATATCTGTTTCATAAGGAATGTGTGCTTGCAGTTGTATTGTAGGTTCTGTAGCAACCAGGTAGAATTGATTAAAATAGCAGCAGTTGGATGTCACTTGCTATTGACATCACTTTGCCTCATTACACCATCAGTGCATTAGCATAAAGATTGTTGTGAAGTACCAAGCAATCAATTTTATACAGAAATATGGAATTCTGGAGACTAGTTATATGTTAATAAATTGATTTAAAAGCTAATTATAGACAGAGTGCAGGTTGTCAAAACTGTGAAATAAGAGCTGTGTTGGGTAAATAGGTATGCTAATGAAAAGAAATATTACTTAAATATTACTGAAGGTTCAGCAAAGCACTGCATTTACCTTTTCCTTCCATTTAAACATCTAAAACTTTGTAAAGATGTGGGGACAAGTTTAAATACTTCCTAAATATACACATATTTATGTGTTTTGCTATGGTAAAGAACTTGCAAAAAGATTCTAAGTGGATTTTACATATGGAGAGTGTATACCCATTGGGACTTAGAGGGGTTTTCTCACCATGCTGTTTTACAGAGCCACAGGTGGCTTCAGATGCATACTTCCTGGTCATGCTGTGGGTGCGTCCTTAGCAGTGATTGGCATGTCAAATCTGCTATTCCTAGCTGAGCCTGTTATAGTGACATGAAGGCAGGAGGTGTGTAAACCGTAGTGCACAAGACTACAGAGTTCTAAAGGGTTAAAGCTACCGTATTTCAAGATAAGGAACAGAGCAGAGAGTGACATCAGCTTCCCAACCACTGCTAAAACCTGTAAGAGCAGGGGGAGATGTCTAGTAACTAGGGAAGTTTGTCTGCAAAAGCAGGAGATAAAATCTGCTCCTGACTCTGCAGATAAATAAAATCAGAACAGCAATGTATTTGGTAATACTCTTTATTTACCTTTGCCTACATGTTTGAAGCTAATCAATGTGGTGAGAATAACTTTTTAATGAAATGCTCAGTTATTCGTGTTTCCTTTAAATACAATTATTCATTTTTTAACCTCCGTTCTTGTATGTACAAATGTGTTTTGGACAGTTTTCCAGCTGGTCCAGATATATGTATGTTTATGTAACTTTTTCGGATTATCTCATCTTATTGGCATTTGTAGTTATGATCCTTTTCATACAAATAATTGCTTGTGGTTGAGTACATTAAGAGTCACAACTGCTACTTTGTCGCTTAATAGTTATACATTTGCATATACCTGGCACACATTGTAACAATGTTGGCAACTGTATCAATTACATAGGCTTTATAGTGATAGTGATTCCCATAAAGGCGCTCCTATTAACTAACTTATGACATATATTGTGGCTGCACGTGGATCATTCTTGGTTACAGGAGGCTTGTTAATTGTCTAAGGACTTATTACTTCCGGGTAGAGAAGTAACTTTGAGAAGTTTGGTTCGAAGTTCAAGTCGAACTCGAACTTTGAACCCCATTAAAGTCAATGGGATACCTATACAGGTGATGAGAAGCTGTAATTACCATCCATCCATAACAGTAGTCCAAAACTAGGCACATTATACGCCGGGCACGATGCATTGAAATTTGCCTAAAAATGATACGATATGCTATGTGTTATGGAGGTGCACATCATTGGTAGTCTATGTAATGCGCCTATCGAGGTGCATTGCTCACAGAGGCGCATAACATATCATTACTAGTTGATGTGCTGCGCCTATTTTCAGATGCATTATGTTTACTATGCAAGGTATACCTGATGCCAGATTTTTAAGTTGATTGTACCTTCAGACACACTGATTTAATGCACCTAAAAACTATTAAAATAGCGTGTCGAATGCAATGTAGAACGCGAACATTTACTTAAATGAACAGTAAAATGTTTGGTTTGGCTGGAGTTCTAAAATATTGTGAGGTTCGACTCAAACTTAACTTTTCTCGAACGGTTCGATCAACACTATTTCCGGGCATTAATACATTAGAACATATTTCATTGGCTAAATGTAAGATAAGTGATGCTTTGGCAGCTTTTACAAGTGGTCATACCCATTTCCTGCTCCCCTCCCCCAGACATAATACTGATACTTTGAACAAACCAGCTCTTTTTAGACATGGAAATAGCTTTCTTTCTTACAGCCTGATACCGTTAAGCCCATTATCTGATTTGTGTGTGTGCATTTCGCCCACTGAGGAGTCCATCTTGAATTGACAGACAAGACACATTTGGTCTTTTTTACTTCACATTATGCATTAGGGCTACCGTGGTCGCCCTTTATAGGCTGGTCCCTCTGCTAACGACATTATTAATGACAAGGAAATGGGGATAGTATTGAAATTTCTTTCTTGCCTATTTGCACTAGTCTTTTTTTATTCTGACTGGTATGGCCTGTGGAGGTTCAAGAGCACATGGAATCTACTAGGACTTATAATATCCAATATTGTGGCTAAGGATTTTTGAACTAGTAAGTACCTACCTTCTCATTGTTTCATATTCCTCTAGGGCTTCTTTGTGAAAAGTACATACAGTGGTCTCTTAAATTATAATGGCCTCAGGATACAATGTTTTCAGCATACAGTGGTCTTTCCTGGGACATTAAGGGCAACGTATGAATTTTGGAGTTTAAACGCCAATTTTCATGCACATGTACTGCGGGTCATAAATCAGGCGCATTCTGGGGCTAAGACGACATTTCTGGCTAAGGTAAACCACTTTCCAGCAGTAATGCGCCTAGAATTGCCGTATTGAAACTATAAATCTATAGCTTCGTACAGTTCTAGTGCGCCCCGCATCCGGCATGCCCCCCGAAATCGGGATGCATTGCAAAGTGCCACGGGCGCTCTGTAGTGCGCCTGATACTAGCGTACAGGCTATTGAAAAATAAAGTGAACAGGGCTGAAAAGTCACCAGACTTCTGGCGCAGCCCCGTTCATGCATGTCGCCCTAAATGTTGAGTGTGGTTTCCAGATACAATATCATGATACTGATGCAGTCAATTACCATGAACATTTTATTTGAAAAATATCTGTATTAATGAAGTACATGCAGTGATTGTCAGCCTAGTAGCTCCTCTCTACAGTACAGTACGGTACTACATGTTTTATACTGTTCTTTACATGTGTCAGAATGAGTGGCTCCTTTGGGTCCTTTGCTTAGAAAATACATGACCTTATGAAGCTCCTGTCCTCAATATACACAGTGATTTCCAGCAGCTCTTTCTGACTGTTATGTGTAAGAACTTGCTTTATCTGTATTAGTTATTTACATAATTTTCTTAAATCTCCATGTTTCTTTATGTTGGGTGAATTTTAGGGTCTCAGAGCCAATTATCAATTTTCCAGAGAGTTATAGTTTCAACATTCAATGGTCATCCTGGAACTAATAATTATTGTATGAATTCTATATATGTTGGTCTAACTATGATTATTTATATTGTGTCATTTTAACATATTATTAAAAGTTACATTTTTGGGGTAGGAATTTTCTATGTGCATAAGATACATCTATAGTAAATGCCTAAACTACAGCGCAATGAAAATCAATTAGTGCCACTATGTAGATCATACTTGCCAATTCTCCTAAATTATCCTAGAATCTCCTAGAAATTAGGGAAATCTCCTAGACTCCCGGAAGAGCAGTCAAATTTTCTGGGTGACATAAATACTCTCCACTCGCTGTTCATGTTCCTTCTTCTACACCTTAGCATCATCTCTCTCACTTCCTGACGTTCCTTTAACTCCTACAGGTCTGCACATGTACTAATTGATATAAAAAAAAACAACCGCAAGGCCATGCTTACAGCTCAATGACTGGACTAAAGACTGAACCCAGTAGGAGGCAACACAGGCCTCTCTCCTACATGAGAAAGATATAACAAATACAGATAACTAATGAAGAACAACTAAATGATAAAAAAAACTGCACCTTAAGTAGGTACCAATTCAAACCAGTATGCAAAAAGACACAGTATAATACATGGAGAGACTGCACAAATGCAAAAATACCAATAAGACAACCACTTAAACGCCTTCTATGTATTAGGGGAGTGGTTGCTGGTATTATAATTGCAAATAGATAAGGCGATACAAGGGGTACCTGGGTGGGCGGGCTGCTCAGCAATTTTTAGGTGTCCAACACAAAATAGTGACACCCTCTGCTCCCCAGTATTTGGGGCAAAAAATGACGTACTAGAACAGATATGAGGTATTAATGTTAATACAGTGGCCACTATAAGTATGAGTTATAGGTATGGCCTTGTGGTTGCTTTTTTTGAGTAAATAACGTCCCATTTTTCTGTGATTTTTCACTAATTGAGATAAAAATGACATAAACTGCAAGCATGTCTAAATCAAAATGGCTCATAAGGAGAAAAAAACTAAATTGTCTGTCTGTGGGCTGCGCTTCCTCCGTAAAGGAATTGGATTACTTCTACATTTGACTTCTTATCAGAGCTCAGCCCGTAGACAACCAATTTAGTTTTTTCTCCTTATGCACCATTTGATTGGGACTGCCATTGTCTTTCCCTGAGAGGCTCGAGGACCTAGAAGCACTGGTATACTATGCATTGTGTCTATAGTTAGTTTTGACTATCACAACTTTCAAAGCTGAGCAGTAATTTCTCGTGATATTTTATATTACATACGATCATTCTATTACTTAGATCAATCACTCAATCAAAAGGAAAATATTTTGCACTTTTTGTTCCCTTCTTTGAAATCTCCCTAAAGTCCATTTTTGAAATCTTGGCATGCATGATTTGAATGGTGTAAAAATCTACATGAAAAGGCTCTGCTGAGTGTATCCTCAATAGAGATGTCATGTGCAAGTTCCTGAAGAGAACTTGGCCTATGTAAAGGAATATTTTTCAATTACAGTGCCAAAGCCAAAACATTACTGTTCTGTATTCTGCATAAAAACCGCTAATCACCAGTTCTTTCATCAGATCTGTTCATCATAAGGAACTTTAATTTGTTCTTTTCACATTCAACACCATATTGTCACATTAATTCAAAAACTGACATCTTGGAAAGCCAGAACAGCACTTTTTATTAATCCTATCACCGGAGTTCTGTTCTCTTTTAGCATGAGCATATGCTAGGGGAATATTTTATCATATTTACCTTAATAGGGAAATTCTAAGAAAAAAAGATCCTCTAAATTAGCCAACTCAAAGTATACCTTATACAAAGCTGCCTTCTCCTGGATACATAAAAGAAAATAAGGGAAAAAAAGAAACCACAGTGCTCCCTGGATACTACATATATTAAGCACCTAGTTTAAGAAAAACATGCAATAAAACCAGTTAGTATAATATATTATTCCATGTATTTTTATGCAGTACAAAAAAGCAACTCAGCAGTGGATTGATATCTGGATACTTGTATATGAACCTGTTTTGAAATGGATCTCTCTGCTGACTTAGGTCCACTGAATTTGTATGGATATTTAGCCCCATTTCTGGACTAGAGATGAGGGTCTGGCACTTTGTCCACCTTTTTCATTCCATCTTTCTTGTTGGTTCTAGATCCCTTGTTTGCTTATTACAATGTCTAAGCATAGTGGGAGCTCAATTTAGTTTCACAGTGTGCATGAGACCAACCTGAGTCTCAGCTCTCATTTCCATGGAACCACCATAGTTGAAGAATTGAATCTTTTATGCTGTTGGCTGGTAGATTAATTTTACAGATTACCGCTTCATGGGTTCACCTGAGACCCACTGGTATTGCGAGGGGGGATGAAGTGTCAATGGTTCGTTTCTCTTCCGTGGAATTGTAAAACACATATTTTTCAATGGGTGCTTAAAATCCTCAACAGAAGCACTGGTTACCGCTCTTGGCTTCAGGTAATACCGAGAGATTAGTGAAATGGCATATAGAAATGGACTAAGTAAACTAGACAACCCCTACAAAATCAAAGTGAAATAGAACATGTGCCCTGAATATACCAATATCAGGCTTATTATTGATCAGAGCATGAAATCTGTGTTTTCTAGAGGATTTGTTTCCTGTGATAAATGTTAATCTCTGTCTTTCAACTAAGAAGACTTTGATGTATAATCCAATTTCTTTTACAATGCCTGCCAGTTCTAGGCAGCAGAGAGTAGAGTGTGGAATCAGCTACTGCTTGATGAACTTGGCAATGAAGTGTTAATGGATAGGTGTTTATCTGTACAGGTAATTACCCTGGTCTTGTCTCCTCCTAATGAAGCCAGGGAGACAGATATCTTTGTCTGCTGTCAGGGCAGGTGTCTGCACAGCTCCAAGGAAAGCACTTTTTTTTAGTTCTGTCGATCCAAGAATTTTATTTTTGATTTCCATTCCAAGTGATGTCTCTGAAAAAGCCATACAGTATTTAATGTGCTGGTAATTAATATAGCGCCATGTGTGTAACTGTATAGTCAGTAGGAACAGCTTGATTGTGCCAGACTTGTACAGTAATGGCATGTCTGGTAATTATTAATATAAGTATTTCTGGAGAGTTAGTGACATTTCATTTTCTCCTGATTCAGAACAAAGTCATGAATTCGTAATGCATTTGTTATGATAGTTAATGCTGTGCCCCAAGGCAGGTCTCTGCATATGGTGAGATTCTACCAACTAATAATATATAATATTTCAAGGACGTATACATTTGCATCATAGTTATTAAGTCATGTATGAAGCTATCTTACATAATTTTATTTAGGGGATTATTTTCGGCACGTACTGTGGGCTTCATAAACATATTTGTTGCATTTTTGAAATTACGCGCTTGCAAGCACGTAATTTCAACGTCGACACGACGCACTGTGCCCAAGGAAGATTTCTGCCTTATATACTTTATTATTTCATGGCGAAAGTAAAATATGTGTCGTGTGAATGTGAATTTTACATAGCAGTCTGTGAGAAGTGTTTATAACATTGTTTGCATGCATTGTGGCACATATTTTGGTGCAAAATACGTGCCAAAATACATCATGTGAACAAACCCTAAGACATCCTTGAATTTGGATCTTGTCTCTACTATTACGTATTCTTGTTATTGTATGTGTATTGTATATATAGTAACACAGTAACTTTTTATTTTTTGTTTATTTAAAACTTTATGATTAGTTAGTAATGATATAACGTGATGAGCAATGGTGGCCAGTGGACTATAGATGTGGCCGTGATCAGATGAACAGTCTGATATTACAACATTCACTTATAAACCACATATTTGCAAAATAATGTTACTATTGTTTTAACTACAACATCCAGTTATGAACTCTATAACAGAGCCCCATTTCTGAAATATGACAAGTCATTTCATGTGGGAATAACTTTTTAATACTTTTACCTATCCCTGTGATTCAGAGATAACTTTCTCCTGAACATTGTGATTTAAGTTAGCAATAAATATTTTGGTCCATACCTTCCTAATTTTTTGTGAAAAACATCAAAATGTCATGAAAATTTTGCCATTTTCAAACTTCGAACATTTCTATTTATAAGACAGTTATTCCACACAAAATAGTTTAGAACTAGCATTTACCATATCTCTACTTTATGTTGGCATAATTTTTTAAACTGTAATTTTATTTTTTACGACAGTCGGGGGCTTATAAATTTAGTAGCCTGTACATTAGATACCCTCATAAATGAGTCTATTTATGAAACTGCATCCATTAAAGTATTCAAAATAGTATTTGGGAAGTTTGTTAACCCTCTAGGTGTTTCACACAATTACAGCAAAGTGGAGGTGAAATTTTAAAAATTAACCTTTTTTTTGTGTGCAGATTTTCAATTTTAATCCATTATTTAAAAGAACAGAATATATGTTGTCAAGAAAATGCAACTCAAAATCGATCCCTCCAACTCTGCCATTTTTAGAGATATCCCATATGTGGCCCTAGTACACTTTTTGACTTTTGGGTCTTCATTTTCATTAGAATATTTTGAAGCACCATTAGGGTCCGTCCACATGACAAGCAAATCCCATCAGATTTACATATGGATTTGGGTTTTAAAAACTGGAAAAATTCGACTGTAAACCATCCCCATAGACCTCAAGTGAAAATCTGAGTTGTAGTCCACACGAGTTGGATTTCAAAACCAACATTTAAAAAAAAAAAACAAAAAAAAAAAAGATTAATAATCCGTCGTATTTCAAGTAAAAAAATGCATCCCAAACATTTCTATGTTGGATCAGTGTGCAACACCCCAAAGAGATGAATGGGACGACGTGGTTTTAGGATTCAGAATCCGACCATTATTTTGGCATTTGTTTTGTGGATGTACCCTTTCAGGTTTGCGGGCACCCTAAAGTGCTAAAAATTAATAAACACAGATAAAAAAGAACCTCATTTTGGCAACTACACCTCTTAAGGAATATATCCAGGCTGTAGTGATTATATCGGCCTCACAGGCGTTTCACAGATTTTTTTTTGCGTTAGGCTGTAAAAATGGAAAATTATTTTTTTCTAATGATATGCAGTTTTAGCTGGATATGTTTTTTTTTTTCACAAGGAATCCTGGGAATAAAGGCACCCAAAAATTTGTTACGCAATTTCTTACGAGTTTGGTAATACCCTATATGTGGGTGAAAGCTGCTGTTTGGGCACATGGCAGGACGCACAAGGGAGGGAGCGCTATTTGGTTTTTGGAATGCAGATTTTGGTGGGGCCATGTTGCATTTGCAAGGCCCTAAAGTAATAGAACAGGTGAAACCTTCCAGAAGTCGCCCTATTTTGGATTCAACACCCCTTAAAAAACTCATCTAGGGGTGTATTGTGAATTTTGGGGGCACAATTGTTCCACAGTTTTTTAGCCATGAAAATGGGAGGGGGGGGTGTTGAACAGCAATACCGCATTTCTTTTTTGGCCTTCAATCTTACAGCATTCACCACGCAGTATAAATGACATAATAACTTTACTATGTGGGTCAGTTCAATTACAAAAATACATTTTATATCTTTTTTATGTTTTATTACTCTTACACAATAGATATGGGTTTGTAAAAATTTATGTTTTTATTCTGTCATAGTCTGATAGCAATCCATTTTTTATTTTTCTGTATGTGGAGTTATACAAGGGCTTGTTTTTTGTGGGATGAGTTGACTTTTTCATTGGTGCCATTATAGGGTGCATATGACACTTTGATCGCTTTTTATCAACTATTTTGCAAACAAAATACAGCAATCCTATTAGTGTTTTTTATTTTTATTTTTTACAGTGCTCACCGTGTGGTAAAAACGACATGCTAGCTTTACTCAGCAGGTCGATACAATTACAGTGATACCCAATTTGTATATTTGTTTTATTTTTTCCTGCTTTTACACAATAAAAACACTTTTATTTAAACAATAAAACATGTTTTGTATCGCCATAGTCTGAGAGCCATAACTTTTTTATTTTTCTGTGTATGGAGCTGTATAAGGTATTTTCTAAGGTTTTTAATGGGATAAATTGACATTTTTATTGGAAAGGACGTGACTTTTTTTTTATCGCCTTTATATCCGTTTTTGGGAGGCAGGATGAAGAAAATACAGCAATCCTGGTAGTGTTTTTTTATTTTTATGTTTTACAGCGATCACCGTGTAATAATAGCCAGGGAGAAAAAAAAAGTTTGCGAAAAAAAAACTGATGAAAATCTTCTTTTACAGGCCAGAAACAAACACCACAAAAAAACTATTGAATGAAGCCTTATTGTAGATTAATTGTACTTGTAGTACTTGCATTAAAACATAGGAATATGGTCCACTTGTGTATTTTGTATACAGAAGACTTGCCGCTCAAATGGAATAAGTGATTTGAATATCATCTGTCTACAAGATCAGAGAATCCACCGGATAATTAGAACAGTCTGTTATGTATGTAAGGCTCCAGACTCTGAAAATTGTCTTAATGCCAGAAAAAAGACTTGATAACACCTGTTAAAATGGGGAAAATGTCCTATTAGACTGTAAAAATCTTTGGAGACATAGAGCAATTAGCAGTGGCAAAAAGTACTGTGATGATGATAAGTCCAGTCTTAGGATATGTCAGGTCAGCATTGTACAGTATAATGCAGACAGATCAGGTTTAGGAGACAGCCAGTCTGCTCAGGCTCTGTTACCTTGCCACTTAGCGTGTACATAACAAAACCCCAATTTGTCTCATTTTAATATCCCAGTCTATACGATGCAGTGTAGTCTTGCTATTTTCAAAGTAATGAAATTCCTGATGCAAATGAACATTGAAGAAAGTCTGCCATGCTGGTGTGTCTCCACCTCTTTCGTTATCACAACAATCACCTGAGTGGGCAATGAGTCCAAGTTGTGTCTTGTGTGTTTTGATAAGCCATGGATAATGAATGGGCTGGAGACTCCCAACATGTATATAAACAGCTAAGACCAAAGCAATGACAGTACCTGAGCACTTGAGCAAGACTTGACAACCAATATCCAAGATGACTTCTTCCACTGTCTCTCTGCTCCTTGCTATCTTCCTTGCTGGAATATGCAAGGCATTTGATATTGGACTATCCACAAAGTGTGTCTCTATACCCAAAGAACTAGGTATGTGCCATGACCTTGGCTACACAGAGATGAGGCTTCCTAACCTTATGGGCCATACCACCATCCCTGATGTTGTGTCCAAAACAGAAGAGTGGCACAAGCTTCTACAAACTGGCTGCCACCCATATGCCCGAATGTTCCTGTGTTCCTTGTTTGCTCCAGTCTGCCTTGATACGTAAGTACAACCTTTCTATGTGTCCTCTTTTGGCTCATACTGTAACACATCTCTACATTTTATTACAAATTGCATCATGCAGGAACGCTGCTTAACCATAGTTCACGTTCCATAGTTTGCATTTTAATCTATATTATCTTTTTAAAGAAATTGAACCCTTAGAACAAAATCTCCTACTATTGAGCGGTTACCGCTGAGAGATTTTACACCTACTGCTAAGTGACAGCCATAAATTGCTTAGTATTCTTCACTGTGCAGTTCAGCTCAGCTAAAAAGAGGATTAGACACTATTTGCTGTACTGAAAAGCCTACTTTGTGGCTTGATCCTTCCTACACAATTTTGTTAATTCCTGGTGTGCTGCAACATATGTACTTATAATCTGTAGGGGGCTGGGTGAACATGCATTGTTATACTAGATGTAAATATATTTTGGTACTGTGGTAGACTTCCATTCTATTAACATATATTAGACTACTTATAAGCATGCTGGGCTGCGACATATCTGCAACACACATGATAGTCAATTTAATGTATTTTATCTACAAGGATTGAAAATAACATTTTTTTTTGGTTGCAGGTTCATCCAGCCTTGTCGTAGTATGTGTGAAGCTGTGAGAGACAGCTGTGCCCCTATACTAGCGTGTCACGATCAATCCTGGCCCGAGAGCCTAAACTGTGATCGTTTTCCAGCTGGCGACGATATGTGCCTGGACAACCTAAGCAAAGAATACCAGTATAAATACAAAGGTAATTTAGATTTCTAGGCAGAAAAACATAAAAAATAGCAATTACGTAAAACACATTGATTACATGTTAATTACTGTAAATACCGTTTTCTAGGCTCTATATTGGCAAGTTTTATAAATCAGGGAAAGCTCTAACTTAAATTTAATATTTTTTGTAGAGCTGCCCAAAGCAACGTGTCAAGGCTGTCCATTGATTGAGGAATCGTATTCTTACCGGAATGCCTTGGAAGCTTTCTGTGACAATGACTTTGGTAAGCTTCAATTTAGTTGTCTCTAATGAAGTATTGTTGTGAATAGTATTGTGCCTTGATTCATTAAATGAGGCCCTTCCTTTTTCCTGTCTGAATGACAGACTGTCAATTTGGTTCCACAATTTTATTGCAATCTCCAGCAAAATTCGGGTCAGGCAGAATTGGTCAAGAATCTAAAGTGCAACACAAGAAACAGAGAAAATTGTTGGGAGAATAAAAGACCTCATGGTCCATCTAATCTGCCCTCTAAAGTATTTCCTCTCTCTTTTTATCATAGGGTAGACATATTTTTCCCAGGCAGGTTTTAATTTAATGTTGATTGTCCAACCAAATCAGCTGGAAGTTTCTTCCAAGCATCTATTACTCCCAGGCAAATAATAGTTTGACATTACTTGTGATCTTCCCCAACTGAATTTAGATTGTATCTCCATGTACTTGAGTGTAGTTCTTATTAAAAAATGCTTCCCTCCTGAATGTATTTGAACATTTAACATATGTAAAGGTTTCAGTTATGACCCCACTCCTCTTCTCTCCTCCAGGCTATATAAATTTAGACCCTTAAAGGGAATGTGTCATCAAAAATTAATTATTGTTTACCTCACATTTTTATGTTCAGCACATTTTTGTTAAGAATTTTTGGTTATTTTTTTAATTTTCCATATCACTTTCAATATTTTTTAATAATTCTTAATTTGTGCAGTTTTCACTTTAGCCACTAGGCCTAATAATAGTCTGACACTTCCTGTTCTGTACAGAAAGTTTTTCAGTAGTGTCTGCTCATTATCAGCACTGGGAGGGTCAAACTGAAAGGAAAAACCAGTGTGAATAGTAACACAGGATCCACCAGTCACAAGAGGAGAGGGTCACAGTTCACCCTTTCACCTCCATGCACACTGATTTCTTCCCAGGTCTCAGAGCATGACGAGAAAACTCTCCTATAGAAGTGAATGGGACTGAGTCAGTCTTAAGCTATTGTAAAGCAGCTCTCTGACTGCTGTTAAAGCAGTGCAAACAAGGCCTAGTGGCCAAAGTGAAAACTGCAAGACTTAAGAATTATTAAAAAATATCGAAAGGGATATGAAAAATTAAGAAAAAAACCCAAAAAAATTCCTAAAAAATGTGTTTAACATAAAAATGGGATTTAAACAATGACTCATTTTTTGATGACACATTCCCTTTAAAGAGGACCTGTGACATCTCCTGATATGTCTAAGTAAACCCTGTGAAATAACAATTCTGGATCATCCTTTCCTAGATCTTTATGCTGTATAGTTGACTTATTTCATTAGAAACACAAGCATTTACTAAATTAGAAACAGGAAAAGTCACGTCTTCTTTAATGTTTTCCTGTTAAATTGTGTGCTTCATATTTGTAGCCCATCTGTAGTCCCATTCTATTTCATTATTGTCTTGCTGAAGATTTTATTTGGCAGCCATATAGTAATGTTCACATGAGTGTAAAAATCATTTTGCCAATATTTGTTTTTGTATTAAAACAGTTTTTATTATTTTGGTATTTATATGAGATGTAATCTTTATAAACAGACTTATGTAGATAGTTACTATATTGATGTTCCTTAAATTATTTCAAGCTATTTGTTCCATTTTGTACAAGATGTTTTCAATATAATATGGTGGAGGCAAATATACTCTCTTATTCCTTTGGTGTTGTAAAAAAGTGGGAGTCTGAGATAACACTAGCTGATAGTGTTAATGTCTTTTTATGAATGTGTTACCAACCCACTGACACAGTTAAGCAAAGTATATCATTAGAATCACAACTGCTGTATTTTAAGATGCAAAGTAAAAAAAAAAACTAATTATAATCAGAAAATGACACAATAACCTTGTTACAGACTCACCATTCTGAGGTTATACTGTAATAATAGACGCTAGTTTATTTATGGCATAAGATGAGTACTTCTGAGATTATTACTAATCAAATCACTACTTTTGTTTTCACAGCTGTAAAAGTAAAGTTGGCAAGAAAGTTTGTTTCCGGACATTATGAATATGTCACCGACGGCCCTGTAGAATTTATTAAACAGGGATTACTGCTTCCATATGACACACGCAATATGATTGAACAATGGCTGAGAATCAATGAAGACTGTGCCCGTAGAATGATCCGGCAATCAAGGTCCATGGTCTACATTTTTGCTGGTGACATTCACCATGGAAAAGTTATGGTCAACAGGGTTTTCCACTGGCAGAAGAAGGACTCTCAGCTGACTCTGGCCTCCAGGAAATGGAGACATCATAAATGTTAATACAACAATCTGAACTTTTGTTTGTAAATATTCAAAGAACTCTTATCAGATGTAAATAGCTATATATACAGAAATCTATAAATATTTTAATGACTTACTTGCAGTTGACAGATAAATGTTTCATCATCGCTCATCAAACTGTAAGTGAATTCTGTAAATGTAACGTGTATAGACATTGAAAAGATATTGAGATAAACTTAATTCTTTTACTCGGTCTCTTCATTTATTTCATGCTAGGAACAGGTATGTTTTTTTTTTAAATCAGATAATTTTTATTAAACAATTAATGCAGATACAGAATAGAACGTCTCTTACCATTATTGTTTACATCAGGATACATACATATACAATCATTTTGCTTTTTAAATAAAAAAACACTAGGAGTATATGAATATGTCCATACCATATATCTTGATAAGTGCTTTCAGCAGTATTAGCATGCAACCATAAACAAACCCCAACCATCCCACCCATACCCACCAAACCAAGAGCAGTACCCATGATTTTTTTTAGCAACTTTTAATCAAGGACAGAAGTGACTTTGCCAAGAGTGTCCACTCCTTTTGTTCAACTAACAGTAATAGGAATGGACAATGCTCCCATTCCTTGCGCCAATCCTGAATTATGTAGCAGTAAGGAACGAGAAGGCAAACCTGGGGAATTGAGCCAAGGGCTCCATATACCTTCATATTTGCTAAGAGCATTTCTTTTTAAGTATACGCCCCTCTCCAATCTGATGACATTATTTAATTTGTTTACGTATTCGGTTATGGTTGGTGAAGAAGACTGAATCCATCTAAAGGCAATTAACTTTCTGGCCATATATAACATTCAGGAAATGCTGATTCTTTGTTCCACATCAAATACTATATCTTCTAAATAGCCAAGTACACAGTGTAGTGGGTCTAGAAGGATATCAATTTTATGAACTTTGCTAATTAACTGGATAACCTCTTTCCAGAAGTTGCCCAATTCCCTGCACTCCCATATCATGTGCAAAAGCTGGGCCTCTTCCATTTCACATTGTGGGCAACTGGAGTCTGACCTAATACCACCATTTGAATAGCTGGAAAGGAGTTTTATAAGCTCTGTGCAACAACATAAGCTGTGAATATCTTTTTGCCTCACTTAATGACACCAATCTCACAAGGCTCAAAACACTATCCCATTGTTCTGTACTAATGGGGCCAACATCCGTCTCCCATTTCACTTTGAATCGGAAGCTGTTAAATTATAAATATACTCCCTCCGCCAAGTGACTATATGCTTTCGAAATTAATCCTTTTGTGGACTGTGCTCCACAAACTAAATTAGGGGAGCAGATTTAATGGACAGATCCACTTGTGAAGGCTTGACTCTGAACCGCATGCCTCTACTGCAAATATTGGTAAAAGAAGTGGGGCGGGAAGGTAAACTTTTCCTGCAGCTGAGTAAAACTCAACAGTTCTGAACCATCTAAAATTTGGGTTTAACAAGACAATACCACTGCATTCCATCTCTTAAAGTCAGTCAATTTGCAAATTTCTGGAAGCTTGCGATTGAACCATAGCGGGGTATATTTGGTAAATGAGGTATACCCCAAAAGATCCTTGCCTCTATCCCACACCTTATACATTAATTTCAGAGTAGGAAGACCTGAAGAATTCAGTTCCGCTTTGTCAGCATCCAGCATAGAACTCAAATGCGGCCATGAGCTTCTAGTTGCTAGCAACTTGCCTACTGGACCCATCCCTTCCCTAGCATCCCACCCTGCAAAATGCTGCCATTGTGAGGCTATAAAGTAGAGCCAAGTGTTCGGGATAGCAAGTCCTCCTCTATCCTTTTCTCTTTGCAAATAATTTAATCCAATCCTGGCATGCCCCTTTTTGCAAAGTAACTCTGAAGAGCTGTGTATTTTATTAAAGATATTTAAAGGGACCCAAATTGTGGATTTATGCAAAATGTAGAGAATATGTGGCATAGCAAATCATTTTAATTAGATTTCCTCTACCTATAACTGATAAAGGCAGCTTACACCATGCATTTATCTTATTGGTCAATCTGCTAAGTAGGGGGAGCACATTGTGGGCAATATAATCTTGCGGGCGGGAAGTGATTATTATTCCTAAATATTTGAATGATGTTACTATCTGTAGCTGAGATTCCTGACCTATACTTCCTTCAGGGAGAGGATCCAAGGGCAATAAGGTAGACTTGTCCCAATTAATTCTCCTCTATGTAGGACATGATTGGTTCCAAAGAAGAAGTTACATTCCCCACATAAAGAAGCATGTCGTCCGCATAGAGAGAAATTCTCTCCTCCATAGTCCCATGTTTGAACCCTGTAATGTCCCTTGCATTTCTGATGACGCAAGCTAGGGGCTCAATGGCCAAGGCAAACAGAAGGGGAGATAAGGGGCAACCCTGTCTGGTCCCTCTGTGTAAGGAGAATGCCTCTGACATCAAGCCATTGGCGCGTACTCTAGCCCGTGGTTCTGCATACAATAGTTTAACTGCCGATAAGAAAGTTGGACCAAATCCCATTTTCCTCATGACAGCCCACAAGTACTCCCATTCCACACTGTCAAAAGCTTTGGCAGCGTCCAATGAGAGAACTGCCCTGCCCTCCGTCTGCCCTGTACTCATTTGTAAATTGAGAAACAGTCTTCTTATGTTAATGGCAGTTGACTTATTGGGCATAAAGCCCGACTGGTCTTCATGAACGACACTTGTTATGACTTTGCTTAACCTATTAGCTAATACTTTTGCCAATAGCTTAACATCAGTTGAAAGTAGCGAGATGGGGCGATAGGACCCTGGACTAGAAGCATCCTTATCTGGCTTAAGTATCAGTACAATAACTGCTTCCCTCATTGAATATGGCAAGTGACCATCCTGTACTGCCGCCTGGAAGACCTCTAGTAAACGCGGTAACAAGGTTTCCTTGTGGAGCTTAAAAAATTCAGCTGGAAGACCATCCATTCCTGGGGCTTTTTCATTTGGGGCCTGGCACAAAGCAACCTCTAGTTCTTCACAAGTAATTGGTTGCTCTAGAGCACTACTATCTTCCAGTGATAGAGACGGAAGGGTAATGTTAGACAAGTAATCTTCAATGTCATCCACTGACCCTCCACCCCCAGAGGTATATAAAGATTTATAAAACTGTAGCAGAACATTTAGGATATCTGCATTCTCACTGACTACAGAGCCATTGTCCATTTTAAATTCTGCAATATAACTGGACGCTTGCTGGGATTTCACAGTATTAGCTAGTAAATGTCCTGCGCTTTCCCCTTGATCAAAATAGCGTTGCTGAACAAAAAACTTTTTATCCTCTGCTACTTTAATCAACTGCTCATTCAAGTTCTGTTGGGCCTCCTCCCAAATTGTGCCTATTATTCTCAGAAGGGTCAGGAACAGGTATGTTTAAGGATTCGTTCACACGGCAAAGACCAAATACCGGTTGGATTTTCCTTTTTCTTTTTTTGGCACGCACGGGGATGGCTTTTGTTTGCAGATTCAAGCCCTCCCCTTTCACACCCGCATGTCAATGTTCTGCCCGAAAACCGGGCGGAAGAATGAACATGTTCTAAGTTTTTTCTTTACGCCGGTGGTGTCAAAAACCATCTGGCAGAAAATCCGTTCAGTGGAGACTGCTAAACGGATTTTCTGTTACAGTCTATTAGGGAGTGGTGCACATTGGTTTTCATCACAAACCATATCAAAAACTGACCTAGAACCCTTGCTCTGGGGACAAGCCCTGATTGGTTTCAGTTCTGCCATACAATCAGCATTGGTTGTTTCAAGGTTTCTCTTTTTTGCCAACTTTTTATGTGAAACAAAAACTGAGCAGCTGGATGTTTACTATAGGACTGTAGTGAAAATGCACTATAAATATTACATTATTTTTGTGGCAATTTCTTTTATTCATTTATTCATTTTTACTGTCTTGGAAAATTTTTTGGCATGACTTATAGCTTTTATTTGATACTCTTGGGGACAGAATAACTTTTTGATAATTTTTTAATCACATATAAATAGTTTAGTGTCTAATGCTTGCACTTGTCTAATGGTTATTCTGTTACTATCTATTATCCTGCTCCAGGGTGTCATACAGATACGTCTACACGCCACTAGTTTACAATCGGATTTTATTTAGATTCAGCATTTATAATCCGAAGAGGTCAGATTTTAAATCTGAGATCGGACCAAAAAACTTAGAACATGTTCTAAAACCGCCAGAAAATGGCTAATTATAGTACTGAACAATGTGGGCCAGCTGAAAACCAACCACAGAATCCGACCAGAAAACACCGTAAAAAAACCTTAATAGAATCTGATGGTATTTTACTTTTGCAATGTAGACGTAGCCTTAAAAGCACTGAGACGACACAGATAGAGGTCTTAATTATCATCAGGCCTACAACTGCCTTAGAAATCCACTGCCACCCACTTTTCTTAGGACATGCAAACTATTATTATCAGGGGCATAACTAGAGAACCCTGGGCCCTAAAGCAAACTTTTGGATGGGGCCCCAACCCCCCCCCCCCTCGCCCACCTCCCTGACCACGAACATTTACCAAAACATGCATTTAGATAATGTAGATAATACAAGGGGCAAATACCTCACCATACATATCACCATCATACTGCTACCAAACAAATCCACTATACCAAAACCAGCATTACCAACAACACTACTACATATGGACCTGATTATACCTCCAGAACACGACCACAAATTATTACTACATAGTGACTAAATAATACCCCTACTCTACTATGATTAGTATACAAAGACCAATATTACTGCCATATAGTGACCATATAGTGTTATATGCTAGTGTAGACAGGCTCTGCAGACTATATTTAACCACCATATAGTAGACATATAGTGATAGACACCAGTGTACACAGATTCTGCAGACATAAGTGATTGAAGTGTAGTTACATCTTGTGACTCACAGGTGACATTTCTGATAAGTCGTTGACTTTCCCATTTGTTCTGCACCCGTCCAGACCGCCAAGATGACGTCTCCCGGCCACTTGTCCCTGCAGATTTATACACAAATATCTTAGAATCCTGACTTTTCCAGCACCTCACTCCCTTCCCCCCTGGCTATATGGGGTCCATTTAGGCAGGCAGGGTTTAGATAGGCCATATGGGGCCCCAGATAGGCCAGGTTTAGGTAGGCAATAGGGTCCTCATCTATGCTGGCAGGGTTTAGGTAGCTATAGGGCCCCATATAGGCAGTCAAGCAGGGTTTAGGTAGCTATAGGGCCCCATATAGACAGGCAGAGTTTAGGTAGGCTACAGGGCCCCATATAGATATGGCAGCAGGTATAGGGCCATATAGGTAGGAAGACAGAGTTTAGGTAGCTATAGGGGCCCTATATGTAGGCAGTCAGGACTTAAGGTAGGCTATAGGGGACCCATATAGGCAGGCAGGGCATAGGGTAGGCTATAGAGGACATATATATATAGGCAGGCAGGGCATAGGGTAGGCTATAGGAACTATAAAAGGCAATCGGTTTGGGGAGGCTAATATAGGCAGGCAGGGCTTTGGGGGCTTTTGGGGCTAATTATAGGCAGAGGGGGTAAGGGGCAATCACTCACCGGCCATTTATTGGGCACCATGCTAGAAAACGGGTTGGACCCCCTTTTGCTTCAGAACTCCCTCAATTCTTCGGGATAGATTCAACAAGGTTTGCAACAGTCAATTGGTCAAGGGGCCAAAAGTCCCAAAGAAAATTTTCCCCCAAAAACCCCATGGACCCCCACCCCCCCAAAGCCGAACCGTTGATAAAAGGGCAGGATGGTCCATGCTTTCATGTTGTTGACGCCAAATTCTGACCCTCCCACCGAAGTCGCAGAAAGAAAGCGAGATCATCAGCCCAGGCAACGTTTTTCCAATCTTCTACTGCCCAATTTCGATAGCTTGGGAAAAATTGGACCCTCAGTTTCCTGTTTTGTGAAAGGGTGGCACCCGGTGTGGTTTTCTGGCTGTACCCCATCTGCCTCAAAGTTCCCTTTTCTGTGCGTTCAAGATGCTCTTCTCCCCTCCCTTGGTTGTAAGGGGGGCTATTTGGTCACTGTTCCCTTTCTATCCTCAAAACCAGTTCCCCATTTCCTTTACCTCTGGCTCAACAAGGCTTTTTCCCCCCCCGGACTGCCCCTCCTGGATGTTTTTTCTTTTTTGGACCATTCTCTGTAAACCCAAGATGGTTGTGCGTGAAAATCCCCGGAGTCAGCATTTTGAAAAACTCAAAAAAGCCCTTCTGGGACCACAACCACCAGTTCAAGGCCTAAATCACCCTTTTTTCCCCATATGATGCTCGGGGGGGTTTTAAAAATGCAGGAGATTGTCTTGACCATGTTACTCCTAAAATGCACGAGGGCCCGCCAAAGGATTGGGCTGATTAGAAATTAAGTGTTAACAAGCAGTTGGACAGGTGTACCTAATAAAGTGGCCGGTGAGTGTATAAGTAGGCAGGGCTTTGGGGGGGCTATAGGGGCCAATATATAGGCAGACAGGGCTATAGGGATCAATATATAGGCAGACAGAGCTATAGGGGCTAGATATAGGTAGGTAGGGCTTTGGGGGGCTATAGGGGCTAGATATAGGCAGACAGGGTTATAGGGGTCAATATATAGGCAGACAGAGCTATAGGGGCTAAATATAGGCAGACAGGGCTAAAGGGGCCAATATATAGGCAGGCAGGGCTATAGGGGCAAATATATAGGCAGGCAGGGCTATAGGAGCCAATATATAGGCAGGCAGGGCTAAAGGGGCCAATATATAGGCAGGCAGGGCTATAGGAGCCAATATATAGGCAGGCAGGGCTATAGGAGCCAATATATAGGCAGGCAGGGGGCTTCATTAATCTTAAAAAAAATAAGAAATCACTTACTCACCTGTCTCTCGCTCCCTCCATGTGACCGCGCAGCCAGCCGGCCAGTCTGTGCTCGGCACGGGCCACGTGATGATGTGACGTCATCGTGCAGCCCACGTCAGCACTGTGGGCTGGCGCAGGCTGATTAGCAGAGCGGAGCCGCTCTGCTCTGCTAATACCGGCCGGTCCTGCCTTTGAGCGCTCGGGCCCCACATACTAGTTCACTGCCGGTGGGCGCAGGAGCCGAACTACCGGGGTAGCAAACGAGTTAGCTGCTGCCGGGCCACCTAAGATGACGGGCCCTGGGGCAGCTGCTACGTCTGCTACCCCGGTAGTTACGCCCCTGTTTATTATTATTATTTATTTTAGAGCGCCATTGATTTCAGGGTGCTGTACATTCAAAGGGGTTACATATATAACATAATTCAAACAGGTACAATGATGACTATGTGACTAATAGAAATGAGCGCATTTCTCAAAAATTCTATTCAGAATTTATTTGCGACAAATCGCATTAAAAAACAGCTATTTCCTGGCTGCAGAGAGCCTGTATGACATGGGTGTCAAACACAAGGCCCCTTTGCTGAATTCGGCCCCCACCTTGTTTCCTGCGGCCCGACTCATTTTTCTGAGCCAAGCCAAAATGACTGCTGCAGCGCTCAGGTTACTAAGCAGTAGCCGCAGTTAGTGGCTGCTGCTATCGCCCGACCACATTCACCCCTCCTCTTTTGCGTGGCACCGCCTTCTGCGGAGCGTACCTCCCGAGAGCCTCATTGTATCCCTGCCTGGGTGCTGACACCATCACTGTAACTGGGAACTCAAGCTTCCTCAGCCCCGGTGCCAGACCTGGAACACAAACCCGATCAGGCCAAAAGGTAGCTAGGCCAGGTTGGCCCCCCTGCTGTGTGATATTTAAGTATGTGGCGAGTGGCGCTGGCAGTTCATCTCCACTCATACTAGCTGCCGACCCCAAGCATGGGCCTGGCCCAACAGCCTGTATAAAAATAAAAATATTTCTTTTTTTTTTTTTTTTTTATTTTGTTGTGGTCATGTGTTTTTTGGGATGTTTAGGGCACTGGGCCCCTATTGGCAAGCAGCTGATCGTCATTAATTGGGCATTATTAAATTCTTTTTTCTTGCAGGTTCACCCAGTTTGCATCCAGGACACAAGGTTATCCCTTGGGTCAGTCTGTTGCTGCCTGCAAGAAAACTTAAAACATTTTTTTTTTTAAAATTCCCTGAATGCTATGTCAAAAAAATAGAAAAAAAATGAGGTTTCTGGTACGCTTTACACAAAATTGGGGAATTTTTCTGTTACTGGGAGGCCCTTGACTATCATTAAGACATTTCCCTGGTAACCACTGGGAATGGTAAAAACCGCACCCCCAAAAAATCATGGTGGAAAATATGGGGATGGAGAAAATAGCGCAAAAAAAAGGTTATTTGGACAACCCCTTTGTGCATTTTTCTTTATTGCTGCCCAAGATATTGTTGGGGTACTTTTTTCCAGTATTTCAGTGGTTACCGGAACGTGTCATTAATGATATGTCAAAGGCCCCCCGTAACAGAAAAAGTCTCCCTGTGGTGAAAAAACTGACCCAAAAGCTCATGTTTTTTTTATCATTTACGGGTTTTTGCATGCCCAACGATCACCCTCTTTTGGAATTTTACAAATAAAAAAGTAGGTTACACATAACTGGTATCGCCACATCTGTAAAAGGGCTAATTATAACACTAATACTGTACAAATGTAACTATTTTTAATAGGGGCGTTTTTAAATGTAAAACATTTCTTTATACAATTTTAAAATTATTTTGGCCCTTTAAGGAAACCCGTGAGGCGATGTGGCCCCCCGGGGAAAATGATTTGACACCCTGCTTTTGGGTGTTGTAGAAACTTGTGCCATGCAGAAAAAAAACATAGGGGGTGTGGTTTGGTTTTTTAAATAATCTGGTTTTAGTATGACCCAGAGAAGGCGCTGCTCTTTGAATCCCTTAAAAACTTCACTTCTTGGGTTGTTATAGGGGGAAGTGACCAAATAACTGAAGTAGAAACCAGCCCGCAGGGTAAGCGGCCAGCTAGAAAGAAACCCAGCAGAGGGGCCCAAGAACCCAAATAGCGCAAGGAGTCACTCCTTTTACACCGTCATCAGATGATTCCACAGATTATGACAGAACCCTTTTTTTAAACGCTGAACAGTAGAGCCACAAAGATTACTTTTTTTACTTATTGTGGTAACTATCTTTGAAATACAGTGGTGATTTTTCACATAAAAAACACACTCATTAAAGGCAGGTTTTTTATTTTGAGATATTGATCTTGGCCCAAAAGTTACTTTTTTTTCCCTTTTAAGGTGGATCACCTTTGAAATAAGCTTTGTATTTTTCAAAAACCAACTTTTATTAAAGGAGGTTTTATTTTGATTACTTTTTTCTGCACCAAAGAGTTACTTTTTTTACTTATAAGGGTGAAACCCCTTTGAAATACATGGGTATATGTAAAATCTTTTGGGGCAGAAAGTGAAGCTTTTGCCGGGGCCCTAATGTTGGCAAAAAGCCCCTTTTTTCAACATTGCAGCATCACCATCCTTTTGGCTGGGAAAAAAACGTTTCTCAGTTTGTGGTGGTTCCTTCTTGCCGCAGCAGCAGCACCTAGTGGAAACCGGAAATCCCATTTAGGCAGTAAAAGCTCCACCCCCCCTTCCCCAAAGGGGGACCCCTGTCTGTTTTTCCCCATCATTACCAGTCCAGATGCTCCAGCTCTTAAACCATAAATTGCCCCAGCATTTGGGTTAAAACCGGGGGCAATTCCCAAGGACAGCAGTAGGTTTTCCAGCCACCCTCCCGGGCAGAAGCTGACCGTGCCCCGTCTAAGTTGGTAGAAACTGCAGTTCCCCCTTTTTTTCAAGTGGGGGACTCTCCCACGTTCGGGGAAATTTTGATGGTTGGGCCCAAACCCGGGAGGGTGGAGAGTCAGTGCAGTGGGGGCCATAGTTACCCAAGGGGGAACTCGCTTGTCCCCCCAAAATTTGGACGGGAATTACCTTTGCCCAAGAGGGAATCAGGCTTTGGAAATTCAGCCGGTTTTCCCAATACACCGAGGGGGGGGGGCCTGATGAACAGATTAAAATCCCCTTTACCCCCCTCCCCCAAACTTTGACAAATGGTCTGGATTTTTCCCTTGGTTTCCCGGGGCCTCAGGTACTATTCTGATCCTGCCACATCCCGGAACCCAAACACATTTTTTGCCTCCAAGTGCCCCCTTTCCCAAACCCCCCACCTCTTTCCCAAGGGATTGGTTTATTCCCACCCCCCTCCCTACTCTTCAGGGCCCCCAATTATGAAACCCTTTTTGAGCTGCTGCCCCCTAAACCAATAGGTCTATTCTTGCGGGCTGCTGTCACCTCCAGGCTATGTCCCCCAAATTTTAATTTCTGGCTTGATGCTTTGCTGCCGCTGCCTCTTCGTTATTTTTCTTTTTACCTGAGTCACCTAAAAAATTATTTTCCATTGGCCACTATGGGGCCCCTGTGTGCTGTTGTGCCCCCAAATAAAAAATGTGTAATTGTGCCCCCTTGGGGCCCTACTCTTTGCTGTCCCCTCCACAATCTGTCATTGTCCCCACTCTTTTGGCCCTTTACTCATGTTTGCTCCCAAAACTGACCATCTCTCACTTAAAAACCTCTGTGGTTTCCAAATTTGCTGTTTCCACCCTCTAAAATCTGACATTCCCAAATTATTTTTTGGGTTTTTTCCCCTTCTTTTAATCTGTCAGAAAAAATAAAAAAAAAAACAAAACCGTTTGTTTCATCAGAGAAGCCGTTTAATGCCGTAGGGACATGGTTCTTTGTTTGCATCAGGATTGTATGTTTGATTGGGGTACCCAAAAAAGAAGGAGTGGAAACAAAAACAGAAGACATGAAAAATATTAAATTTACTTTTTATCTTTTTTTTTGGATAAAACTCCTTTTTTCTTTTGGTTAGCAATACTGATGGATTTTTGGGCCCGTTTGGGAAAAGCGGACATGACGGTAAAAAGGAAAAGGGAAAAAATGATTAGTGAAAATCAGTGCAAAATTACGGGCCGACCCCTCTCCACTTTTTTTGGAGGGGGGTGGACAGGGGCGACATGTATCGGGTTTTTTAACAAATCCCCCAATTTAAGAAAAAAAATTAACCCCTTTGAAAACGTTTTTGCAATACCCCAACAGAGGGAATGGTTGGATTTGAGATGTGTCCCATGGGGAGAAAAAATACACAACCCCCCCTGGATTTTGCCCCCCAAAAAGATTTTCCCCCCCAAAAAGGGTGAAAAAATTAACTGTTTGCCACAGAAGCAGTATCCCAAAAAAAAAAAACATTGGTTCAGGATCAGGTGTGTATTTTGACACGCCCCTGTGTTTTTTGAAAGGTTTTCACCCCAGTAAACTAAAAAATCAGAAGTATTTTGCACAGGTGCATTTCTAATGCTGATACAGAGAGATGCTTGTGATACAGACACAGTGAAAAAAATTGGCAAAATTTTTAAACATGGTTTACCATATGCTGTGACATCCCCGAAGGTGCGGGCTGTTTGTTTGGGGCGTCTATCTGCACATGTCATTGTGGGCGTTCCTTTTGTTCCCCCCATAGTCCGCCCCCCAATGTCCCCCCATGGGCCCCATGGCCTTTTTAAAGATTCTTTACCCCCAAATTTCCATGAGTTTTCGGCTTCGTTCAGAATAAAATTTTTTCCTGAAATTTAAACAAATTCCTTTTTTCGTTAGAATGGGAATCTCTATCTCAGGGGATGAACAACGGGTTTACAAAGGCCCGCAAAAGGTTACAACCCTTAAAAAAGGGTTTTAAAAACCAGGGTTTGGGGGCAGGGAGTCTGGGTTTGCCTTTTCCTGCCAAAAAGTCTTTTTGGCTGCAGGCTGCCTAAAACATGTCACCCAAGGTGCCCCAGAATAGGTGTGTGATGATTTTGGGGGTTGCTTGTTTTTTTTTAGAGACATAGCCTAGGGGTTTGCCCCATTTAGCCCATTGATGGGAAAGCAGGGCCCTTGGGTGTAAATATCAGTACAGCTCTGGAAAAAATTTAAGAGGCCAACTCCCACAGTTTTCTAAAAATCGGATCTCTACATGTTGACACCCCTTCCATTCCAGTGTCAGTTAAATTTCCAAAACCAAAAGTCCCACCCATTCTATTTAAATTTTACTTTGATTAGGTATAACTAAAACCCAAATTTTTTTTAAATTTGAAGGAAAGTATAAAAAAAAATTTTTTTGGTTTTCCCAAAATTTCCTTTTGGGAATGGGAAAAGGGTGGTTTGGCAAAAAACAAGTGTTTAGAAAAGGCCAAAAGGAATTTGAATGAAAAAAAAAAAAAATTACTGAACAAAACTGCTCTCGGGATGTTGCTGTTTAAATTTGCATGCAGGCACCATTTCACAGTGATTTTAGAAAGAAAAAAACTGGTTGGGTTTGATTAGTTAGGAGGGGGGGAAAGTTGGGAAAGTTTGCTGCCTGCATCTTTCAAAAATCTTCAGTTTGGTGCCCCCAAAAATGCATGTCTAATGTTTTGGGGGGTACAGCCCGTGGAGAAGTGATTAAGAATAGTTGGGGAAATTTTCCCGTTTTTTTCTGCCAGGGTTCTTCCCTAAGACTCAGTTCAACAGATTTTTCATTGAAAAAAATTCTATTTTTAATCCCATTTTTAGTTTCCAAAATTTTTAAGGATTTAAGGAAAAACCCTTGGGAATTTTCTGTCTTTTCTGCCAAAAGGGTTTTTTTCCATTTGGGCCCCATTTTTATAGGGTATTCCATAGAAAAAATTCTATTTCTAATCCCATTTGCTAGGGGGGCCAAAATTTTAAAGGGATTTTTAAAAGAAAAAGTTGGGGATTTTTCTGTCTTGCTGCCAGGGTTCTTCCTAAGAACCCCCCCTTTTATAGATAAAACCCATAGAAAAAAAAATTTTATTTCTAATCCTAAATTTTCTTGTTGCCAAATTTTTACGGATTTAAAAACACTTGTTTAATTTTCTGTCTTTCTTCCAGGGGTTTTTCCCATAAAAAAACCCCCTTTTACGATATTTTGTAAAAAAAAAAAATTTATTTTAATCCTATTTTCTAGTTGCCAATTTTAGGGATTTAAGAAAAAAGGGGTGGGTTTCTGTTTGCTGCCGGGGGTTTCCCCCATAAGACCCTATTTTTACGATTATTCCCTAGAAAAAATTTTATTTTAAACCTATTTGCTAGTTGCCAATTATAGGGATTTTTAAAAAGGGCTTGTTGCCAGGGTTCTTCCCCTAAGCCCCATTTGACAGATATTCCATAGAAAATTTTTTTATTCTAATCCTATTTGCTAGTTGCAAATTATAGGGATTTTAAAAACATTGTTTTCCCCGGGTTCTTCCAAAAAAATCCCCATTTGACCCGATATTCCTTTGAAAAAATTAATTTTAAATTCCCATTTGCTGTTGCCAATTATAGGGATTTAAGAAGACTTGTTTTCCGGGGGTTTTTTCCATAAGTCCCATTTTACAGTATTTTCCCTAGAATTTTTTTTTTTTTTCTAATCCCATTTGCTGTTGCAAAAATTTTAGGGATTTTAACCCAAAACTTGTTGCCAGGGGTTTTTCCTTTTAAAACCCCAAATTTTACAGATATTCCATAGAAAAAAATTATATTTCTAAACCCATTTGGGTAGTTGCCAAATTATAGGGATTTAAGAAAAAACCCTTGGGTTTCCAGGGTTCTTCCATAAGACCCCCTTCTTTCAGATATTTCCCTAGAAAAAAAAATTTTTTCTAATCCTATTTGCTAGTTGCCAATTTTAGGGATTTAAGAACAGTTTGTGAATTTTCTGTCTTGCTGCCGGGTTTTTTCCATAAGACCCCATTTTAAAAGATATTCCATAGAAAAAAAATTTTATTTTCAATCTATTTGGTAGTTGCAAATTATAGTGATTTAAGAACACTTGTGATTTGCTGTTTTTTCTGCCCGGGTTTTCCATATAACCCCCTTCTACAGGGTAAATTTTTATTTTGAAAAAAATTAATTTCTAAACCCCTATTTGCAGTTGCCAAATTTTTGGGATTTAAAAAGACTTGTTTTCAGGGTTCTTCCCTTAAAACCCCAAATTTTAAAGATATTCCAAAAGAAAAAAAAAAATTTTTCTAATCCTATCTGTTAGTTGCCAATTTTGAGATTTAAGAACACTTTTTTATTTGCCGTCTTGTTGGGCCCGGGTTCTTCCCTAAGACCCATTCTAAAGTTTCCCAAAAAAAAAAAAAAAATAATACTAAGTGGAAAATTAAAAGACCACTAATGGGAAAAAAACTGAATTTAAATTTGCATAAATTATAAAGGGGGTTTGATAAACAATTAAAACATTTCCTTTTATTAAAAAATAGCAAAAAAAAATGTCATATACCTATACTGTCAGACTAATATACCTAATGGGAAAAGGGGAAAGACAAATTAACCCTAGAGTCCCTACACTAACCCTAGTGAATTTACAGGAGACACGTCCCGTTAGGACGGCCCTGTCTCGAACCTCACCCTATCTAAACTAAAAATACACTAATTTCTATTTCTTTGATTCCCGAAAAAATTTTCCTTTCTAAACCCCAAATTAAAAATGGATAAGTTTTCCCTTAAAAGATAGAAAAAGTCCCCTTAAAGATGAATTTAAGGGACCATTTTAAAGATAAAAAAAGTTTCCCCAAAATGTTTATATTGCCCGTATTCCCCCGGGGGGGCTAGTGTGGCTAATGGCACAAAGAAAAAAAGGTGCCCAAAAGAAAAAAAGAGAAAACCCTACCTACAAGTATTTTTCCCCAAACCAAAGGTGTGTTCTAAAAGGGAAGGGAAAAATATTGGGCTTAATCGTGGGTAAATAACGGGTTATGGGTAGGCCTAAATTAGGGTAAGGTAACCCCCAAGTTTTGTTTCATTATGGGGGGAAAAAAAATATATTGCCATAAAAAACAAAAGGGCTTAAAAAAATATGGGGGCAATAAACATCCAAAAAGGGGTAAAACTCACCCAAAAGAACCCGGGCACTGAAAAATTTCTTCCAATAGGGACAACCCCATGGTAAGGTGTCTGGAAAAGGAAAAAAACCCCCCCTGCTAAGTCGGCGCCGTTTAATGTGCCAAAAAAACCCCGTCTAAAAACAGACTGTGGGCGCCCCCTTTGGTTTCCCGGCCGGGAACCACATGCATGATGGGTGAAAAAGGTTGTCACAATAGTACCTGTCACAAGCTGTCACCCCGCTCGAGCAGCATACAGGTTCAAACTATAAAGCGCTCATCAAGCGAGGACCGTTCAATTTACATTACATTTGGGGGTTAAGCAATGGCAGTTACTACACTAAAAAATGCTTATTTCTAAGAGGATCAAGATTTTCTAGAACAGGCAAAACAGAAGAAAAAAAAGCAAAAAACAAGGAAAAAAACCCTTTTACATATTTAACCAAAGGGGAAAAAATTTAAATTTTTCATTTTAGGCCCCCGGTGGGACCGTTTTTAATTTAAAAATCCAAAATGTTTTTAGTTCGCAGGGGTAACTTGTCCCAGTTCCCCCCCCTATCAGGGGATTTAAAGTCATCAATAACCTTTTTAAAATTTTTTACAAGTGGGAAACCCCCCCTTTTACCCCCCATTTATGTTCCCTGCTTTTAGAAAAAAATCGCCATTGCAAAGAATGTCATTAACATGTTTTGGGTCCCCTTTTCTGAATTCCCTGAAGGTTTTGCCAATGTATTCTAAATCATTGGAACAGTTCCTCCGAACTCTAAGAACTCTAAGGAACTGACCTTTAGGTATACCCTTCTTAAGTGGGACAGGATGACTGCTGTCCCACCTAAGAAGGGAATTGGTGGCTCTAGGCTTCCGAAATATTGATGTCTCAAGTTCTCCCACTTCGTTCTTGGTGATCAAGATATCCAGGAATGAAATAGAATAAGGATCTATTTCAAATATAAAGCGTAACCCAATATTGTTGTTAACGTTAAGATACTCCACAAACCCCTCAAATTCCTCCTTGGTATCAGTCCATACGATCAAGATGTCATCTATATAACGTGTCCAAAAAAGAATGTTAACAGTACCCGATGGATTTGTCACTAAAGACACAATTGTCCTCCCACCAGCCCAGGAGCAAATTTGAGTAAGATTGCGCACAAAAAATTTCCCCAAACGCGGTCCCCCTAGTTTTTGGGTTAGACTTTTCCATCAAAGGAAAAAAGGGTTTTTTTTTGGGTGAGAAAAAATTTCCCAAGTAGGAAAAAAAAACAAATTTCATTTTTTGGTTCAAAAATGACTTTTTTTCCTTCGAAATTGATTATGTCTCCAGTCCCAAGGGCCACATGAGTGGGGAAAATAAAAGAAAAACAGGCCCCCACTTTTTATGCGCCAAAAAAGTTTGAAGGGGGAATTTACAAGGGCCCCTAACTTCCGGAGCCGATCCAAGTTCTTGCATGTAGGAAGGAAGGCCGCCAAAAAATTTAAAGGGTTTAAAAAATTTTGTCCAAATAAACACCAACATTTTTTACCCCAAGGGCCCCCCACTTCCCCCAGACAAAGGGTTCTACCCCGAAAGGGGTTCAAGTCCCTTTTTTAAATTTTAAGGCAAGCAATGAAGGGGTTGGGAAAAGTTTTTGGGGGTTTAAAATAAAAAAAATTTAAAACTCATCCTCTTTTTATCAAACCCCCCCCCTTTGGTTTCCCAAACCAAGGGATTTAAAATTTTTTTCCTGGAAAATTTTTCGGGGAAATTTTTTCCCCATAATTTCTTTAGCTGCAAAATCCCCAAAAAAATTTTCTCAAGCACATGGTCCGTATTGACCCCCCACTAAAAACCCACCCCCTTTTTTCCACCTTTATCTGAAGGTTTTTTAAAACAATTGTGGCATCCCCGGGACATTTGTCTGAATAGTAGGTTTTCCCTTTCCTTTAAACTCCCCAATTCCCATTTTTTTGGGTTTTTTAAATTAGCAGACTAAAAGTTCTTTTAGTGAGGTCACAAAATAGATCAATACAAAAAAAATCACTTTGTGGGGGCCATTTAAAGTTTTTTTAATTTTTTTGGGTGAGGGAAAGGATCCAAGCCTTCATTACGATGGGTTTCATCTAAAAGTTCGTTAGGAAGGGGGGACAACCCCAAAATTTTCCCGGGAGGGTTTCCCCAATTTCAAGACACTCACGCGTCCCAATTAAAAAAAAAATTTAAACCCCAATGCAGTTTCGGCAAAAAAATTAAAAATTTTTAAAACGGTTTTTGGGGCCCCGGTCGGGGCCCCGGACCGGGGTTTGGGCACCCGGGGGTTCCCCATAACGGGTCCCCGACGAAAAACCCGTTCCATCCACTCACCTGGCCTCGCCCCCGCCCGGGTTTTTCCCTCGTCCCGGGCCGGTGGAAAATTGGCAATGCGCGCCCCAAAACGCGGCGCGTTTTTCCTTTTGAAATTTAAAAAGGGGCAGTGCGTCGGAAAATTTGGGTTTGTTTTCCGGGCGCCGTTTCCCCATATACGTGTTTTCCAAACCCCCGTCACTTTTTCCCCCTGGATCTATGTTCCCCGAGCCTTTTGAGAAAGCGTTTTTCCCTTTAAAGTGTATTTCCTTTTCTTACCGTTTACCAACCCCTCGCAACCCCTTTCCCGACACCCGATACCCCCTGCCGCCTGCCTGACCTTTTGCCTTTCCACGACCCCGGGAACCAAATTTCCGCCCGCTTTTGAACCCTTTTGGCCTTCCCCCGACTAAGATTCTCGGCTACTTTCTGTACCGCACTGCACCCCGGCCGCCATCGCAAGCAAATCCCCGTCTGGGACGACGAAAATGGTTTGCCTCACCCCCGCAGCAAAGGGCCATCCCAATTTCGGGGGGGGTTGGTTAAAAAAAGGGGGCTTCCCTTTGAAACCGTTCCCCCGGCGTGGATTTAAATATCAACGCTTGCGGTGGTCCGGCGGAAAACCACAACCAGCCCTCAAAAGTTAGATCCAAACCATGGAAACCCGCCAAGGTTCCCCTTCCAAACATCCCCGGGTCCCCGGGCAAGGTTTCCCGCATTCGCACCCAAAACGCACAAAAGGCCCCAGCTTTTGGGCCAGCTCCCCCCATGATGTTTCGCTCCTCGCATCCCCCGAAAAATTTCCACCTGCGGCCTCGGCGGTTTACCTCCCTTACGTTTTGCCTCCCATTGGCTACTGTGGGACCCAAGCTTTTTGGCTCCCCCTTTCCCCTCAGTTTTTCCGGGGATCCCCGTCTGCCGGGGGTTTTATTAACCCGGGCTCTATGAACCCTAAAACTGAAGGCAATCATTTCCCCCCGGGGAGGTCCCAAGGGGGCCTTTTTGTGGTGAGCCTTTCCAAACCGGAAGGCCCCGGGGTTTGGGGGAAATCCCCTCTGGGATAGGAAAAGCCTTGTTTCCCCGGGTCTAAGAACCCTTTCCCCAGGAATTTGCACCGTCTTTGAGGAGCCCGGGGCCGTGCTTCCCTGCTGAAAACCCCCCCTTGAGCCCTTTTCAGGGGGACCCTCGGTTTGGGGGATTTGCTTTTCAGGGTTTCCCTAACCCGGGGTTTGGAGCTCACGTGGGAAAAAAAAGCCGCCCTAGTGCCCCTTTCCAAAAAAGGGGGTGTCCAGCCGGGGTTTTTAAACCGTTTTGGCAGCAAGAGACTTTCCCCCCCCTGAGGAACTAATCCTTCTAGAACTCGGATTATATAAGGTTTTCCCGAGAGGCCCAAAGGGGTCCCTCAGGAAAGGGGGGAAATCAAAAACGCCCCCGTCGGCGGTTTCCCCCGGCCCCGGTTTTTTTTTGCAACCCCATTGCTTTTTCCCCCCCAAACCCTGAGGGGGAACCCAAAGCAAGTGCCCGGGGCCCCGTTATCGGAGGGGAGGAGCTGAAAAACCCCCCCCCCGAAACCCAGAACTATGTCTCTACTGCACCAGCCCGACCCTTTCCCCAGAAGCTGTCCGCCAAAATCCCCAGCGTCCGGGAAAAAAGCCACAAAACCCATGTCCTAAAGGGGAGGGGGTCCTAAGGGCATTTCCCCCCTCCAAATCTATGATGCCAGTGGGGGTTTACTAAATGAAAGCTGGTCCTCGTTCCCGGGTTTTTGCTTTCCCGGACTCAGCTTTCCAAAGGGGGGAAATTCATCCTTTTTCCCCCATTGGTAACCCGGAAACCCCCAAACCTGTATTCCCGGGTGGGTAAGCCCTTTCTTTTTTCTCTTCGTGGGAGATTTCCCCATGACCCCCCTTTCCCGTACGAAAAACCCGGGGGTTGGGCAAATCCGTGTGGGGGACTACTAAGGGGGAAAAAAACGGGTTCCACGTTTGTCCCTTTTTTCTCGGGAAAATTTTTTGGGGGCTTCCCCGGCTGCAAAAGTCAAATTTCCCCCACCCCTCGATTGGAAACAGGGGAAGTCCTTTCCCTTTGGGGGGCCGGGAAAGCCCGAACCGTTGCTTGGAGGGTACCACGCCCGTTGCCTACCTTTCCCCCCTCCCCTTGGAAAACCGTTGCCAGGGCCCGCCCGGTTTGAGGGACCTGGACTTTGGGGAATTTTTCCCGGAAAGAGGGCCCCATTCGCCCGCCCCACATCGGCCCTTTCGACTGCCAAAGACCTCCCCCCAGGAACCAACCACCCGAGGGAGGGCTAACCCCCCCCTGTCCTTTCCCAGACTCAGGGGTTTTGGCCCACATTGGGGGGAAAACCTTTAGAAAGGGTTCATTCGTAAGTCCCCCCACCCCCGCCGGAGCCCGGGGTTTTTTTTTTGGCAAAGAAGGATGGTTCCCCCCGTCCGTGTATGATAGGGGGGTTTAAAAAAAGACACCGTAAAAAACCCTACCCTCCCCCACGATCTAAGCTGTTTGACCGTCCGGGGGGGCTAAAGTGTTTCCCAAGTTGGATTGCGAGGAGCCTTTAAAAACCCTCATCAGAATTTCGGGGGGGGGGCCCATGGAAACGGCGTTCAATACCCGAGATGGACATTTTGAGTATAGGGGTGTGTTTTAGTTCCCCCTTATGCCTCGTATACCCAATGTGTCCTGGAGCACGGACCAACCCGCAACCCCCAAACGATTTAAACATGAGTCCTATTAAAAGAACCAGCATCCACAAAAAACGATTCTGGGGGGCTTTTTTTAAAAAAAAACGTGTTTTTATTTCTTCTTTTTTAAAAAGGAAAATTTACACCCTTTCCCATATAGCCAGGATAGAATGCATAGGAAAAAAAAACCCCAAACCCCTTTCATAGACGGGATCACCCCTTTTAAAGGGGTTTTGTGAAAAAGGGACCGACGCTTTTCGGTAATAACTATTACTTTTGGGTCCTTCTCTGTGTAAAAGTATGGTTGAAAAAAAGGATAAAATTTCCCAGAGAAAACTGATAAGGGAAGGGCATAAAGTAAAAAGATTTTAGGTATACCTTTAGTAGGTGATTCACCTCAATTAAAATTTTACAAAAATCAAAAAAAACCCCGAATTAAAAAACATCCCCGCTTGAAGGCACCTGGATGTGGGGGTTAGATTTTAGCGAAAAAATGCCCTAAATCGGTACTATGTTTCACCTAGTTTTTCCTTTGTAACAGGAAAACATCAAAAAGAAACCCGGCTTCATTCAAAGGTCTTTAAAAAGTGGGCATTCATCTGTCTAACTTTTAAATATAGAAAAACGAAATAATTTTACTAAATTTATAAAAAAAAAATTATAAAAAGTATCAATCATTAACTGTAATACAAAAAAAAAGTGGGATCTGATATTTGTATCTCTGTAAAATGCAATTGTGGGCTCCACCAATATTTGGAAAACGAGAATGAGACGCATCTTTCAATGTGTAATTCTAATTGGACAGGAAATATGTCAGCAGTTTTAAACATTTTTGGAAATTCAGCTGGCATACCACTTCGTTTCGTTGTATGGGATAGAAAGTGTTCTTGCCCGAAAAGGTGGAGGGGCCTGCCAATCTTTTTGTTAACAGGGAACCCAAAAGGATTTTCGATGGCAACAAGAGTCCATACGGCCTTAATATTAAGCATGTCTTTTATATTTTTTTCTAAATCTAAAAAAAGTGATGAAAGATTTTCCAAATTTGACACTAAAGGAAAAAGAATAATTTTTATTTTTATCTTCAAATGGTCTTTGGTTTTGTAACCTTTAAATAGCTAAATGCATATGTTTTTTAATACATTTTAAGTTGTTAAGGTTAACAAATCAGGGGGTAACCCCAAATTTGGGTTTTCCCCTGATCCCTTCTTAAACCTGATCATTCACCAAGACAGACCAAGAGTAAAGGGATTTTTTACCGAAAGCTCGGTCCGTTTTGACAAGACCCCTTTAAAGGTGTGATCCCTTCTTGAAGGTTGGGGTGTTTTTTTTTTCCTATGCATTTAATGGGGGCATATGGAAGGGTGTAATTCCTTTTTAAAATGAAGAAATAAAAGCACATGTTTTTTTAAAAACCGCACAGACATTGTCTTTTTGGGGGGCGGGTCTCTTTTATATAGGAAATTTTGATATCTCGGATGCCTTTTTGGGGCCCGTAACGCCCAGCGGGTTCCAAAAACCGTCCCGATGTCTTCCCGGGGTCTTTTTAGCCTTTCGTACAAAAAGTGGTTTCCTAAATGACATCCCGATTTTTCTCCTGAAACTTTAACTCACCGGGGCCCAATTTCGCCAGGGTTTTGCCCAAAGTTGGGCAGCAACCCACTTAAAGCCAAGCCCGGAGAAATGTTTATTTTTCCCTCAGACCAATCTACCTTTTCCTCGGCTACCCAAATCTAGGCTGAAGGGGGTATTGATTGGGCCCGGGAAAAAATCAATGCGGTGCAAAAACTGGGGCCCCTTCCCGTCGGTCTTCGGGGGAATACAGGGGCTTTCTTTGGGGTTCGCAAATTATTAAACCGGGGAATTTATTTCCCACTTCTCCACCTTGGGGGCTCCTATCTGGGCCCCCACTAGGAAAACGAACCCAGATGTTGGCCTCCGGAGGCGAGAAGGGCTTTTGTGGTTTTAAAGACGGGCCCTTTCCCTTTCCCCCGTCCGGGGCCCCGGGGAAAAACCCAGAGACCGTTTCCCGGGGGTTGGGTGCCTCTTCCGTGGGGGGAAGGGCCCTTTCCCCACACAGAGAAGGGTTTCCCAAAGGGGAAAATTTCGGACGTTGGGTTTTCTAAAAAACCATTTCGCCGGCTGAGCGGGGGCCCATGCCATTGGGGGCCGGGGGCTCTTGGGCCATTTAAGTTTTTCCCCCCAAGGTTGGCGAATTGTGGGGTGGCCGTCACCCCCAAAAAACCCTCTTTAAATGACCCCAAAAATTTTTTTGAACCCTTTTGCCGGCCCAATTCCCCTTAACCCTCGCCCAAAACCCGCTGGTCCCTTTTTTTTTCTCGGGGTTTTATTTTCGTAAAAATTTTTCCCCCTCTGGAAAAAAGTCAAAAGGTGGGTTTTCCCCTTTTTCCGGGGCCTCGGACGTGGTCGGTTTAAGAAAACCGTTTCACAACACATATTTCCCCCGAAAAGGTTGGTTTTACGTGGGGGCCCCGGGAGGTCTCCCAAAACAATTTTACGTGGCAATCAGGAGGAAGATTCCCGGAAATGGGGGCATAGCTCCTTTGGGTGGCATCCCCGGGGCTCGGGAAAATTTTATTCTTTTATCTGGGGTTTACTACGGGGCCCACATAGCACAGGATGTCAAAGGGCTTCCCCCTTTGCCTTGGTGTCACTTGGCTCCCGGGCCCAAGGGGGCCCAAAGCCACAGGCCCGCAGGCTCTTGAAAAACCCGCTTTTCCCGGGCCCCGGGAAAACCCTTTGGGCCAAAAATAGCAGGGACTTTGTCACAGACCTACCCTGCTCCTCTGGGGAATTCAGTCATCTGGGTTTGTTTTACGGAACCCGTTCTCAAAAAAAGACCCACTTTTGCCTTCCCATGGCCCCCGCTGCCCCACCCAAAATTGGTAATTTTTTTCTTCCGGGATTTTTTCCACTTCAAGGCTGCCCCCAAAACATTGTCTGACCCCCGGTTCAATTTGTTTTTCCCCCTTTTGGCGTGCATTGTTCTCCGTTTTAAGTAAAATTGGCTTTTATCGGCATCCCCCCCTCAGGCCAATTGGGGAGGTGGAGAAATGGAAAACCCGATTCTGGGGGAATACCTGCGTAAATTTTTTTTGTTTCCCGGGCGTTCAGGACAAATGGGCCAAGTTGCTAACCGGGGGGGCTGAATTTTCGTATAACCAAAGGGACCGGATGCTTTCCCGGGGTCTTCCCCTTCTTTGTAGTCTATGGCCCCAACCCCAAAACCCCCCCCTTTTTCCCGCCTCCTGACTGGGAAAGTGCCCGCTGCAACGACCAGGTTTGGGGTATCAAGGCCCTCTGGCGGGAGGGCGCGATGTTTTTCCCAATTCGGGCCCTTGCCCGTTAAAAGTCTCCGGCAGAAAAAAAGGGGAAGGAAAACCCGCCCCCGACTTTCCCCCCGGGGCCAAGTTTGGCTCCCTCATATTTTGGGCGCCTGAAGGGGCCCTAGTCTTAAATTGGGGGGCCCCCCTTTTTTTCCTTCCCCACCCTTCAAAGGGTTTTTCGGCAGTTGAACCCGGTTACATACAAGTTTTTTTACCCCCATTTTCTCCCGGGTCCAAAAAGCATTTCATTATCCCTCCTTTAAACCCCTTTGGGGTTTTGAAAACCGGGGTTTTCTCGGGAAAAAAGTGAAAGCCTTTCCCCCGTAGCCGAAACCCTGACATCTTCGGGGGGTAAAAGGGCCCTTTTGGCTATGAAAAAAGGTCAGAGGGAACGTTTTTCCCCATGGATTGGAGGGGGTTTGGACCCGAGGAGGGGATCCTGGGGGCCTAATCTAACATCCCGGAAAACCCGGGGGCTTTAACCTCAGGGTTTCTGCAGCCTAAAAAGGTGGGGAGGGCCAAGGGGGGGGGGGAAACTGTAACGGGTTGCGCCTGGTTTCCGGGGCCCCGGGCCGGCGGTCGCACCCGCGTTCCCCCAAAGGGTTTCCCCCGGGGTGGACGCGGGGGGCGCCCCGGGGCGCCCCGGCCGGGGCCCCGGCCCAAACCCCTTCCCTCCACTACCTTTGGGCCTCGCCCCGTTTCCGGGGTTTCCCCGACCCCCCCGGCCGGGGAAAAGCGCAGCGCGCCCCCCTAGCGGAGGTTCCCCTTTTGTCCTTTGAATTTAAAGGGACAGGCGCCGTGCGCTGTTCCTATATAAGGGGGGAAAACCCCCAAAGTCCCCTTCCCCCTGGGTCTATGTTTCCCCGACCCTTGAGAAAGCGTTCCTTAAAGTGTATTCCCGCTTTTAAAACCCTTTACCAGGGCCCCCCGCTTTTTTTTCCCCACCCGAAAACCCCGCCGGCCTGCCCTGACCTTCCCCCTGTCCCCCAAAACCCCGAACCATTGCCCCCGCACATCGCATTCCCCGGGAAACCCTCTGGCATGGTCACCCCTTTTGGTTTTTTTCCCTGTGTGTCTCAATTTCTGAAGATTGGGCCAAACCCTTTCTTCATGGGTTTCCCCACCCTGCATTTAAAGTTTTGCCCTCCTCTTCCTCCAGTCAAAAGGGGACAAAAAGTTATGTTCATCCGTCCAAAATTAAAGGGCAAATGTCACCCAAAAAAAACAGACCACCTAGAAAAAATCCTTTTTCCGAAGAGCTTTTTTGATGACATAATGCAGTTGGGGTCAAAGGCATTTCAAAAGGGTCAAAGGCCAAAAAGGAAAATTTTTTCTGGGTCTGACAAACCCAAAAACGCTGATTGTCCTCCCAAAGGGGGAGAAGTGGGAACCCGTCCGTCGGCAAAAAATATCAATGGGCACAGTTTCCCCCGCAGTGCCTTTGGCTTCTTGCCCCGCAGGGTTGAAGATGTAGACTGTCGGAAGAAAGAAGTCAATGTGAAAGATGATGACATTGTATTCTAAAGTGGTTTTTGGCAAACAGCTGCCGAGGGGAATTTTCAGGGGAAGGTGTAGGGGGATGGGTGGGGTAATGTCCCGGGGTGGGTCCGACCTCAGAAAGGGGGGAGGGTGGTCGCACAATCCCCTTACATTAATCTTCCATTTATGCCTTTGGGGCAGTGGGGAACCCCGCAAATAGGTTTTTTTAAAATCGAAAAGGGCCCGGGCCTGTGGAAAACCGGCCTTTTTTTTAAAAAGCCTTAAAATGCGCCGGGTTTGCTTTCCAGCATCAGTAGAAAAAAAGAATCAAAGAATTTTTTAAAAACCACCCGCAAGAACAGGGACAAACATGTAAACAAGGGAAATTTCTGTGGAAAAAATTTTAATTGGTCCTGGCCCCACAAAATCCTGGGCTTTATCCCGTGACCCTTTTTTTCCCCCCCCCCACTTCCAAAAACCCAACAGTTTCTGGTGCCCATGTGCCGGGGGTTGCATTAAATAAGCACCATAAACCAAATCCCAGACTTCGGCCCAAATTTCCCCCCACAAAAACTTAACCTTTCCACTTCCCCCCGTGGGGACCTGTGGCCCCTACAGCAGCCAATCCAATAGCCCGCCTTCTGTGTACCGGGGGGGGACAGAAGAAACGCTTTCACCCCCCCCGCCATCCCAAAGCCAAAAACCTGAAAAATTTGCGGCATTTTGTCACGTTAAAGGGCCCTTGGGAAATGTTGCCTTTTTAAACCCGGGGGGGACACAGATGGGTTCCGCCCCCATCATGTCCCGGCATTTCCCCCAATATCGAAGCCGAGCGGATTTGTTTGCCAGAAAAGCTTTCCCCCCCGCCCGGGCCTTTCCATGTTGCAAAAAAAAGATCTCCACGGTTTGGCTGCATCTTGTCCACCAAAGTCCTCTCACAAAAGACACATTTGGACTAGTAAATGGTCCCAAAGGGGGGCCCCGTGATATTTTAAAAAAAAAGGACAAAGTAAAGGGGGGGGGGGCCCCATTTGAATTTTTGGTGCATGGGGGGCCCCCAAAATGTTTAAAAGATTACTGAAGGGAGCCCTGGTCCCCCGAAACCTCAAAAAAATTCAGCCCTGCAGCCCGAACCTCCATTTTCCCGTTGGGGTTTTTCTTGCTGCCACTATTTATTTTACCCGTTCTTGGGCCCTTGGGGCAAAAAGTGATAGAGGGGGTCCTGCCAGGTTTTCCATGTTCCATT